>JASFDD010000211.1:0-36109 GCA_036937055.1 Nidula microcarpa | reverse complement strand
CACTAATTGTAATAGTGAAAGTGGAAATAGCAACACTATGGAGACAAGGAATAATAAGAGTCCTTGACATATAATAACAGTAGCAGAAGCGGAAGCGTATCTCAGCAGAAGTGTTTGTAGTAACAGTATTGTATAAATACGAGTCATAGGATTGAGACAATAGTTCGGAGATAAGCAAGAATGGAAACGGGCAGAAATAGTTGGAAGTATATTGGGAGATGATGCAGAATGTCAGAAGGTGTCAGAAGAGATTGTGGATATGACATAGAACCCCAGTTGTGCACCTGATTTTTTGTTGAATGCTCAAGGCCATGCTGCTTTTCCAATAACAAAAGGAGGGAGTTTCTCAGACCCATTGGCATTCAATGTGAGAGTATACATTAGTCTGATCTTCTTCCCTTGACTCCTGATTGTTTACAATCTGACAGGCCTCTGTCTGGTGCCATTCTACATCCTGGAGTCAGATATCAAGCAGGAAGCAATGGAATCAGTATGTACCCATAGAAAAGACCTGTTTCATCCATGTTTAAGATGTCCTGTAGCCAATAACCATGCTTCTTAATGAATTCTTGGATCCTTTTCCTCTCTTGCTCCATGGTGTCTGCATTTGCTGATGCTGCTTCCCCATGCTGCCTCCTCTCTGTCAAACCATTCCTCTCCTTAATTGTGCTAGCCAGCCATTGCTCAGTTTCAGTCAGTCATCTTCAGGGATTCTGACCAAGTCTGCAAATACATTCCACTTCTGGTGGAGGACATCCCCTGTGAGCAAGATCCCATCACCCATCACTTTCAAAACCCACAAAAACATCATCTCAGAAACCTCAGGATGCTCAGTCTGTCAAGCTTATTTTGCAGTCTGGTTGGTTTGGTGGGTTACCTGTTTCCATGGTTCACATATCTTGGCTTCCTGTTTCACCCATCTTGAAACTAACAGTTGTTTAATTTGAAGGTTGGGGTAGATAGGTTGAAAATGCCAAGCTGTCTCTGATTGGTTTTGGCTGTTCTTATGGTGCCAGTCAAGGATTTCTATATGCTGCTGCAAGGTAGAGTTTTCTTTCTTTGTGAAAACAGGAGTTACCAATGGTTTTGCTTTCTCCTTAGGGGCTTTGGTTCTCTTCTCATGTTCTGAACCTGCCCAAAATATGTCAGAGAGGTGAGGTCTATGAAAAACATTGCCTACATTTCTGTTTGTTCCCTGCAACCTTGGCTAATTCACCTGCCCACACCCTCAGCTTCTTTATGATTGCCTTCCCAGGTTCATCTAGTGCCTCAACCCCATGCTTGTAGTCTGAGGCAGTTTCCAGAGTCTTGATGACATGCTGATCATCAAAAATGTTCCCTTCACCATGGTCAAGCCAGTGTTCATATAAGGAGGAGATGGTTTCCTTCCAAGCAAGCTTTGCATTCAGTTCATCCTTGCAAACTTTGAAACTTTGTGTAATTTTAGAAAGACCTTTCTTGAGCACATTGAGTGGTTTTAGAGTCATAGGAGTAAGGCTTTCAAAGTGAAGACCTCTGTATGCTTATTTTCAAGTTGCCCATCACCTCCAGTGGTGCATCATTCTGATGGGCCCAATGGCAAACTAAGTACATGACTGGGACTATGTCTGATATAGTAGGTATACCTATGTGTTTTCCCTGCCCAGGGGTATGTGTTATGCATTATTGCAGACCTATGCATTATGCTATGCAATTCCCTGCCCACCAACTTGGTGGACAGATGGAGCTATGTGTTATAAGGGGTTATGTGTTATCAGAGGTATGCATTATGAGGCATTCAACTGTATATCTTTTATACTGACATCTTTCTATCTGACTCATTTTATGCATGTAGCTAATGACCCAGCTATACAATATTTTCACTTTGCATACCAAGAATATCAAGGCATTGGGTGTACAGGGCCAAATGAAGGTTGTCCTGAAGAAGCAGGCTGGAGCTGAACTGCATGATGCATCCATGCACGGTCTTATATCTCACCAGAAATTGCACAATGTTGCAAATTTGGACTCAGCAAAAATATGAGAAAAGCAGGGTCAACAGGGTCAAAAATATGTGTTAAATTTCTTCATGCTTTCCTCTTTTTTACAATAATAAGTAGGAAGCAAGTCTCTGATTCCCTTGATGATGAGAAAGAGAACAAGTCAGGAGGATCTTGAAGCAAAGTCCCTTGTCACACTGCTGCTAGTGCTGTCCATGTGTCATATACTTAAACCCAGACTATGCTTCTGATACTTTTCTGTTACTCTCTGATCCCTTTTCCAATATTTCTGATAACCACAATACCCTGTTTTTCATTCACCTTGTTACCATTTCCATGTTTGACAATACCTTGATTCCTATCAGAACAATATTTCTTTTATGTACCTTTCTGATATTCATCTGACTCTGAGATACAACTTCTGATACTTATTATGATACCTCATTTTATTATGACTCTGCCATTACTAGTTACCTTTCCACAATTAGTTATACAATTAACTATCCATATATTTAAGTAGCTAGTTCTAGTCTTGTATCTGAAATTTGAATATCAACTAAGATCCCACCTAGCCCTCTGACTAAGTTCTAAGTCTCTTTGCTTTCTGATCTCCAACTCCTTTCTGACTTCCTTTCTAGTTGACTTACATTGACTAGTTTTACCTTGCTCTTGACACTAGACTTAGTCTTTAGCTGTCAAACCTCCAAGTTGTCTCCAACAACTTTCTGACCCCACAGTACTTTCTTCCAACATGTGGACCACATTTAAGTTAGAACCCACAAGAACTAGAAGGGTGCAGCACATAAGCTGAAGCCAATGGTTCTTATCTGTAGCATTATTGTCAGAAACCTTTCTGATGTACTTCTGGCATTTTCTGATGTGGTGCTATTGTAACCTATGTCCTCTAGTTTCTATTCACCTTTGGGAATGAGTCTTGACAGTATATTTGAATTCCCACTTCCAAGTTCTCATCTATGGTTTTCACACTCTTGACTACAACCCCTGCTTGAATCCATACAGCACATGCTCAGTTGCATCAAAATACAGCTCTTGTAAATTGTCCCAAAACTCACTCTGTCTCTGCTGCTTGTGCTATGCTCACTTCGCTTCTGACAGCCTCTGGATCTGGCAACAAAGGCAAGGAATGCAAACTTACTTGTGCGCCTTCCACTGAGCAGAGTCAGACCTTACACTCTCTGCCTCAAGGTAATCCTTCTGGTCCACCTGGCAATGAACCTGGTCCACCTGGCAATAATGACAGAAATCCCAACAGTGATGATGGAAATCCAGGTGGCCCAGGCAGCTATCCTGAAAACCCTGATGATGGGGATGACTACCTCTCTTCTGACAAAGCCCCAGACAATGACCCAGACTTAGTTTGCATACTTGGACAACTCTTGAGATCCATTTGTTGGAAAGATGCCTTGAGATCTGACAAGCCTAAAGCAAAGGAACCTGGCACTTATGATGGTTCTGACCCAAAGAAGCTTGCCCCATTCCTTTTACAGTGTGCAATTTACTTTTGCAACAATTGGAACCTTTATTCCAATGATTCTGCCAAGATCAATTTCACTTTATCCTACCTTTGGGGGACAGCCCTTGATTGGTTTGAGCCTGCTATAGTTTCTAACAAACTCACTGATGACTGGCTAGAATTTGTCAGTTTGCTCAAACAGAATTTCAGTACTATTGATCCAGCGGGAGACATGGAAAAAGAGCTCAACAATCTCCACATGCATGATAACCAGTGCATTCTTAAATTCAACATTGAGTTCAACCACTTAGCAGTTAAGACCTCTTGGGATGCTGGTGCTCTCTGCCACCACTACTACAAGGGACTTCCAGATCATATTAGGGATATTATGTCCCAGACCAGAAAACCTATTTTGCTTGTCAAGATGAAGGAGATTGAACAGACTATTGATGCTCAGTACTGGGAGTGACAGCATGAGATATCCCATGCTGACAACACTTCTGCCAAAATGGAAAAGTCTTCCAAAAAGGGCAAGAAGTCTTCTGGTAATAATAACCAGCAGCAGTCCAATTTGTCTAAAACCTCAAATAAAAATACTGGCAACAACAGATCCTTGAGTAACAACAAATCCTCAACTTTGTCCTCATCCAAACCTGCTCTGAAAAAGCCAGACCTTTCTGACAAATTTGGTAAAGACAGAAAGTTGACCTCTCAGGAGTGCCAACACTGTTTCAATAATAATCTCTACATGTTCTGTGGAGGTTCTGGACACATGGCTAGGGATTGTAACAAGGCAGCTGCTTCTGCCACCAAGGCCAAGGCCTGTGCAGCAACCACTTTGGATAAGAAGAATGGCTCTTCCAGCTCTACTAAAAGCTTGGAAAAATAGAGAGCAGTTCTCAGTGCTCTTTACAGACTGAGGACTGCATTGAACTCACCTGTGCACCTAATGAGTTCAGACTCAATGTGTCTGCTCTTTCTGATTTGAATTCTCTCATTTTACAGCTCATGTCTTCTGATATTTCTGACTCTCAATTTTTCTCCAAAAACTTGTGGACTCTGGCTCCTCTCATTGCTTCATTGATACTACACTTGCTCAAAAAAACACTCTATGAACTACTACTATACCTCTGGTTGAACTGAAACTTTTTGATGGCTCCTCAAATACTTATATCACTGAGGTAGTATGTTTTCCTGTCTGATTCCCTACTGGTGAATACATGACTATTGAATGTTATATTACCCTGCTCAATTCCTCTTGTTTGTTGGTTCTTGGATATACATGGCTCACCTACTACAATCTGTTGATTGACTGGTCATTGAGTCATCTCACTTTCTGAACCCCCATGCTTGAGACCAATCCAACTCTGATGTCAACTGCTCATATGTTTGCTGTGCCTAAGTACTTTCTGACATCAGTGGAACCTCCCTCTGCTTCTGAACCTCAGAAAGCTTCCCAGATGGATCTCAAAGCTTCCAAATTCAACTTTCACAACCTTCAGTTTCTGCACTCTCTGCTTCTGCTTCTGAGGCCCCAGTGGACTTATTGTCCATTCTGCAGGAATATCATGATTTCTCTGACATTTTTAGCAAAATCAGAGCTGACACTCTTGCTCTGCATTGCCCTTATGACTTGAAGATCAACCTTGAGGAAGGCTCTTCACCCCCTCTCAGTACAGTCTACTCTCTCTCTCAATCAGAACTTCAAGCTTTGTGAGAGTTCATTGACAAACATTTAGCCATAGGTTTCATCCATGCTTCACAATCCTACATGGCATGCCTGTCCTCTTCATTCAGAAGAAGGATGGCTCTCTCTGCCTTTGTGTTGATTTCTGTGGTCTGAATCAGATCACCAAAAAGGATTGTTATCCACTTCCCTTGATTTATGACCTCCTC
This sequence comes from Nidula microcarpa, assembly GCA_036937055.1. Taxonomy (NCBI): domain Eukaryota; kingdom Fungi; phylum Basidiomycota; class Agaricomycetes; order Agaricales; family Nidulariaceae; genus Nidula; species Nidula microcarpa. The sequence goes on along the minus strand of JASFDD010000211.1, from coordinate 30,760 downwards.
AATAGTCCTTGGAAAGCTCATGTCTATACCAAAATAGATCTCTGACATGCTTATCATCTTGTTCACATAGCAGAAGGTGATGACTGGAAGATGGCCTTCTGAACTTGCTATGGCTCCTTCAAATGGCTTGTAATGCCATTTGGTCTTACCAATGCTCCAGCTGCTTTCCAGCATTTCATGAATGACATATTTCAAGATCTATTAGACATTTGCATTACCATCTATCTTGACAACATTCTTATTTACTCCAACAACATTTTGCAACACCAGAAACATGTCCAAGAAGTCCTTAAATGCCTCCAACAACATGGTCTCTATGCCCAAGCTGACAAATGTGAATTCCATTCAAATCATGTGGAATATTTAGGCTACATCCTTTTGCCTGAAGGTCTTACAATGTCCCAGGACAAAGTCAAGATTATTCAGGACTGGCCTGAACCACAGAAAGTGAAAGACATACAGTCTTTCCTTGAATTTGCTAACTTCTATTGCTGGTTCATTTTTGACATCACTGTTCTGCTCACCACACTCACTCAGAAAGGCATCTGATGGGATTTCTCTGATGACTGTCACACTGCTTTCAATACACTTAAGAAAGCCTTTACTACAGCTCCTATTCTTACTCACTGGCTCCCAGATTCACAAATTATTATTGAAACTGATGCTTCCAACTATGCTCTCACTGCCATTCTCTCCATTGTTACTTCTGATGGTGAAATTCATCCAGTTGCTTTCCACTCCCAAATGTTTTCCGTCTCCAAGCTCAACTATGATACCCACAACAAGGAATTGCTTGCAATTTTTGAAGCATTCTGCATCTGGCACCATTACCTTGAAGGCTCTGAACTTCCAATTGATGTAGTAACCAATCACAAGAATTTGGAATACTTTTATACTACCAAGGTACTTACTTGCTGACAAGCTAGATGTTCAGAGTATCTTTCACAATTCAATCTCATTATATGCTTCCAACCTGGATGACTTGGAACAAAGCCCAACACTTTGACTAGACAATGGGATGTCTACCCTAAAGGGGGGGAATAACAACTATACAGCAGTCAGTCTGCATAACTTCAGACCAGTATTTTCACAAGAACAATTCAAATCATCTCTCTGAGCTACCAGATTCTTTGTTCCAGTATTATGTGCATCAGTTATTATGGACATCAAAACTCTTCACAGCAATATCCTTTCTGCTCTAGCTTCTGATCTGATTGCTTCTGATCATCTTTCTGCTCCTGAAGGCTGCTGGACTGTTGACCCCAGTGGTTTCCTACAGCTTGACAACAGAATTTATGTCCCCAATTCTAACAACTTATGACTTTGTGTTCTTCAGTATAAACATGATCACATTCTTTCTGGACATTTAGGGCAAAACAAGACTTTGGAACTCATCTGATGCAAGTATACTTGGCCTGGTCTCCAAGATTATGCCAAGAACTACTGTAAATCTTGTGTTGCTTGTATGCACTCTAAACCTCAGTATCACAAGCCTTATGGGCTCCTCAAGCAGCTTTTGATTCTGGAACTTCTGTGGAATTCCATCTCTATGGATTTCATTGAGAAACTGCCCCTGTCTTCTGGCTACAATGCAATACTGGTGATTGTTGACCAACTCACTAACCAGGCTCTTTTCTGTCCAACACATGACACAGTCACTTCAGCAGAGCTAGTGCAACTCTTTGTCATCAATGTTTTCTCCAAGCATGGTGTCCCTGAGCACATTACTTCTGACCACAGTTCCAAGTTTGTTTCCCACTTCTTCTGATCCCTTGGAAAAGCACTCAACATGCACCTACACTTTACTTCCAGTTACCACCCAGAAGGTGACAGCCAGACCAAACAAACTAATCAAACACTAGAACAATACATCTGCATCTATTGCAATTATCAGCAGGATAAGTGGTCGGAACTTCTTCTGCTTGCAGAGTTTGCCTACAATAATGCTCCTTCTGCTATGACTGGTGTTTCTCCTTTTTTTGCCAATAAAGGCTACAACCCTAACCTGGCTATTCATCCCAAACAAAACCTTGCTTCCACCCAAGCTTGTGAATTCATCACAAATCTTGACAATGTACACCAAATGCTTAGAACCAAGATGGCTGAAGCTCAGCAACACTCTCAAGGACCCACAAATGCATGTCAGAAACCCCCTCCAAACTTCTGAGTCAGACAAAAGGTTTTCATCAAAGCACAATTCTTCTGAACTACTTGGCCATCCAAGAAACTCTCAGAAAAATACTTTGGTCCCTACAAAATCATTGCTCAGGCTGGTTCTCATTCATTTACTCTCTGACTACCCAACAACATGCAAATGGTCCATCCAGTATTTCATGTATCTATGCTCAAACCTGCAACACCAAACACAATTCTGAATCACTCAGAAATGCCTCTGCCACCTGTTCACATTAATGGTGAACCCAAATATGAAATAGCTGAAATAGTCAACTCCAAGATAGACAGGCAACAAGTCTGTAAACTTCAATACTGAGTTTGATGGTTAGGCTATGAAGACACTGACAAAGAATTCTCTTGGCTTCTGGCTTCTGAGTTAGATCACACTGCAGAACTTGTCTCTGATTTTCACACAGCATATCCAAATAAGTCTGGACCATTACATTCACTTTGAATCTCTTTGTTATACTTATTCACACTATCTCAAGTTCAAGAAAACAATTATTAAGAAAATTACTGCATACAAATAACCCAAAAAAAAAAAATTCCCACCCATTTCCAATATCACTTCCAACATCTTCCTGACTACTCCCTCAGTGTTTGGGAAGGAGGAGCAGCCATGGCTTCCTCTTTACCCATCTGCTTATCTTCCCCTTCCCTGTCCACCTCCATTTCCTCTGATTTTTCTGCCTCTGTTTCTGATACCTTTCCTGACCTTTCCCTTATTTCTGCTTCCTCTTCCTCTGCCTCTGTCTCCACTGCTTCTGGACTCTCTGACCTCTCTGATGGTGTATAGCTCAATTCCAAGTGTTCCATTGCAACTACCAATGGCAGTTGCTGCCACTGGTCAGTTGGGTTGATACCCATGACCACCCAAATAAGGCACACATGCAACCTGAACTCCACCTTCCAACCCTCCTTGAGCACATGTGTGAGCATCCCAATTGCCCCATCCAAACTTGTCCTTGCCTTCTTTGTCTCCTTCACCAGCTCCTCAACTGCATCTGCCATCCTTGACACCTCCTTCCAAATCCCTTTGATCTCTGTCTTTCTGATACCATCTTCTGATGGCCTCATAGTACATGCCTTCTTCTTCTTCAGCAAATCCTCTGCCAAATCCACCTCCTCTTCCAACTCCACCACCATCATCTGACCATGCTTCTGAGAAGGCCCTGCACCCTGATCCTCCTTTCTGCCCACCCTCTGAGATGGTTTCTTGAATTCCTCTTCTGTCATACAGCACTTCTGCTTGCTTTCCATGCAGTGGTGACACCACATCTTGCTCGCAGTTTGTCTACCACTATTAACAAGTCAATATGGAAGAAAAAATCACAAGGAATAAAACTTTCCTTGGAGTATGTGGAGCACATTCCCAACCCTTCTTCCAGCATAGGTAGCAAGGTGACAATCAGCTCCAAAGAACCTCCTTTGCCTTCCCCTTACCCTTGCTCTTAGTCTCCAACACCTTCCAAGCTTCCTCCTTCTGATGTTGTTCTTCCACCTTGTTCTGCTTCTGCCCCTCCCACATAGCATCTTGCCTCTTGGATTCTTTGAGTCTGACTGTGAGTTTTGCCAACTCCTGCATGATGAGTTTGGTGTTGGAGAGTTCAGCAGAAGATGACATTGCTTGGAAAGTATTGCAGAGGGTGTTACTGGCAATGGCAATTTGAGTGATTATTGAGTGATGCAAATATCTACATCCTAGTTCCTGACTCTTCTACCAACACCACACAAATTAACTCTGAGATCCATGACTATCTCCAAAACCTTAAAGGCCTCAATAGCTCAGCCTTAAGGGGGGAATACTATCATATACAAAAACCCAGACTATGCTTCCTATACTTCTCTGTTACTCTCCAATCCCTTTTCCAATATTTCTGATAACCACAATACCCCGTTTATCATTCACCTTGTTACCATTTCCATGTTTGACAATACCTTGATTCCTATCAAAACAATATTTCTTTTATGTACCTTTCTGATATCTGTCTGACTCCAAGATATGACTTCTAATACTTAATGTGATACCTTGTTTTATTATGACTCTGCCATTACTAGTTACCTTTCCCCAATTAGTTATACAATTAACTATCCATATATTTAAGTAGCTAGTTCCAGTCTTGTATCTGAAATTTGAATATCAACTAAGATCCCACCTAGTCCTCTGACTAAGTTCTAAGTCTCTTTGCTTTCTGACCTCTGACTCCTTTCCAACTTCCTTTCTAGTTGACTTATATTGACTAGTTTTACCTTGCTCTTGACACTAGACTTAGTCTCTTGCTGTCAAACCCCCAAGTTGTCTCTGATGACTTTCCGACCCCACAGTACTTTCTTCTGACATGTGGACCACATTTAAGTTAGAACCCACAAGAATTGGAAGGGTGCAGCACATAAGCTGAAGCCAACAGTTCTTATCTGTAGCATTACGGTCAGAAACCTTTTTGACATACTTCTGACATTTTCCAACATGGCACTATCATAACCTACATCCTCTAATTCCTATTCACCTTTTGGAATGAGTCTTGACACCATGATGCAATGACAAAGTGTTTGCAAGCTGACCACCAAGCTCTTGAAGAAGCACAGGCTTGTGATGATAAACATCATGAGCAAACAATGCTTCTTTACCAGGAGGTCATTGAGACTAACAAGTGCCTTCAGCAGTCCTTTGAGTATCTTGCTGATAGTTTTGGTACTTTTGTTCCACAGCAGCAAAATAACTCCCAGCTGGTAGACAGTCCTTTTACTCAGGCTTTGATTGCTTCCCTTATATGCAACATGAATAATTGTAAGTAAGTCATCTTACATCTGCTATTGCTATGTTGAGTTTCTTGCTGACCATAATAGCAATCAAGTATTCAAATAGGGCTGGCAGTGTACAGTCAATGTACTGAGGAATTTGGGGATAGTGCAGTATAGTATGTGTGTTGCCAAATAATACTGCTACAAGATAAAGAAGACCACATGGAGATCATAGAACCTGCTGGTTCACAGCAAAATTGAAGAATGAAAATTGACTTGAAATGTCTTTGAAAATCCACTTGACAGGTTCAGAGATACAGCTCATCTGGGTATTCCATTGTTGCTCATCAAAACTGATAGTTGGACCTTTATAAGGAGATATCAAGTGTGTTCCCAAGACATAAGCTGGATCACCCTATATTGCTAATGGTTTGCTATCTGGTGTCCAGAAATGGCTTCAAGAAGATCCTGGAGACCACTTTCTTTATAAAGGGTTTCATCATGCCATTGAACTTCAACAGGACCATAAACATGGATGACCATACCCTCTGGTGTGATAAGACAATGGTATTTCAATGCATGTATCTGCTTTCATCCATTGTAGAGCATCTGTTGACTTTGTACTGGGCAAACATGTTTTTGTAGTGTGCAATCAATGAGTGCTGCAATAATGTCCAATGGACATCCTTTATTTTTGAAGACAGTTGCAAATTCTGTGAGCTTCTCTTGTGTAAGATGTTGAGGATCAAATTGGAGTAAGTGCTTCCAATGTTGCTATATGAGAAGAGCAACATGGCATGTAATGTGGGAGAACTGAGTATGCTCCCACCCAAACTGCATTTGGACATCCTCTAGGCATGCAGGGTATGCTAGATGCCTTAGCAGCATGCAAAGAGCAGTGATATGATCCTCTTTGATTTCATTCTCTGGAACAAGAATGAACTTAGGAAGCTCTGAAGTAGCAGCAAGTTGGTGAACCTCTTTCTTTGTGAATCTAATATCCAAGGTTGAAATATTTCAGCTCCAATTCAATAATCCAAACCTGAAAAATAGACAAACCAAAACTGCTGTAACCATAATTGGTCACCATGTAAGTTATAAAGGTTCAGGGGTCCCCCAGGACACATCTTGCTCTCCTTCTCTAGTTCAATATCATCTAGAGCTTTGAGAATAGCTAAAAATTACTCTTCAAATTGAATTCACAAAAGAAGCATGTATGATTTCATGGTAAAAGGTTATGAAATGTTCTATATACATGTATAGGCCATAAAACACAATGAACACATGGATACCACACTTCATCAACATCTAGTACAGTCTGTGCATTGCAACAGTGATATCACACCATGTGATTACTACAACATCATATCACATGATGTGTGGCATCACAATTACTCTAATATACACTATTGCTCATGTGCAACAGAAATATCACACCAGGTGAAAAGTGCGCCACAATTTCACACAGAGTGTGCATGTGCAATCCTTCTATTAGGATTGAAACATGCCTGGTAAGGCCTACATGCTTATCTAGTATTCAAGGTCAACCTATTAAAAACAAATATATTACAGTTGATATAAGCCACAGGCATGTTTTGATGCTAAGTGTATGTATGGTTTACTGTGTCCTCAATCCTGGAGCTCAGATGCCTCCATGATCTGAGTGAGGAGATTTCAGGTCACATGAAAATCACATGATTCAATAAATTCACAATATATGCAGCAGATTGGTGGAGAAGACATTGTGACTATATCTTGTGTATTTATTCTTATTTTCTCCAACACCGTATCTAGTGCATTAATGTAGTTTTTATTTTAAAAATATTTCTCATGGAAATTATGTGGATTTATTTACAATAAATACAACAAATAAAGATTGAATTTATTGTAGAATATATTATGAATATATTATCCCTATATCTGGCAGATAGAAGCATGTATATATTTTTTATTTTATACACTATTTATTCCCTCTAAATCTGGCAGAGTTAGAAGCCAGCATCTGTGGTGACTATCTGTAATGGTCTGACATCAGCCAGACTTTCGGTGGGACAGGCATCAAGCTCATATTTCCAACACTGATGATTCAGACAAAGAGTTCATCATTCATCATCAGCCCCACTGCAACATGTACACAAAGCCATGTCAATTCAAAGAAGAGGAAATCAAACAGGCCCTGCCATCTATCAAAAGAGAAGGTGAGATGCTATATATTGTTCAATTATTGGACCAGATATTAACTTGTAAAATTTATCAATAGACACCCCAACAAAGAGTTTGTATAATATTAAAACAGAAAAACCTGACTTCAGGAAGACAGGTAAGCCTATGTTTTATTAAGCTTTGAAGTTAATTTGAACTTATTTTTGCAGCAACTGCCATCATATGTCTATCAAGTGATGATGACTCTGATATCAAGTTTGTACTGAGTACTACTTAACCCAAGCAAAAAAAAAAAAAGAAGCCTCAAATGGTCTGTCAAAACATTAACACACAATCAAGACAAAGTCTTGAGAGTTACTACACAATGTCAGTGACTCTGAGCTCAATGTGGAGCCTGTGAGACTTACCACCAAACTGAGTGTTAGCAAACTTGTCACTGTCACCAATGTTCCTTCAACATGGACTGTTCAACAAAGCAGCATGGCAACCCTCATTGATTTCACTGATGTAGAAATTCCTGTTAAGTTGAAGGATCAGAAATACACAGGAGATGGTTTCATTCACTCTGAGGTGTGCATTTCTATGTCTGTTTTATAATTAATTCAAATTCTTTAAATACAGGATCAAGACTTATGGAAAGGCTCATCAGGGCATAGCAAAGGTGATGTTGATGTCTTTGGATTCAAAAACCAAGGTGACCATGCAACCAGATGCCATTGAGTCAAACTCAAATGCAATGGAATCAATGTTTGCAATCATTTCAATGACCTGCTCCTCAGTGACTGCATGCAATATGAACCTGATGATGGTGAAATGAAGAAGATTTAGCAACATGAAATTGATGCAAACCACCAAGGATCAGAATTGGTTAATAATATTTTATTCATGGTGAACTTTTATCTGCTTCATTATCAGAATATATTCTTACCTCACAATTTCCAGGTTTTATAAGGAGGTTGTGAGCACAAAGTATGAAGGAGAATGCACTGGGAAACCTATTATGCATTGTCTCACTGATGTGTGTGTTTCTTTGACTCAAACTTATGAATATAACCCAATATATTCACATTTATTAGGCTCCCTCAAAACATGGCAAACATTACTTTATTGGCTGCTTAAGTTGGAAGCCTAAAGAAGAGGAACAACACTGATACCTAGCTATCCCTCCCCAGATTGACAAAGACACATTCAGGGATGTTCTGTTATTGCTGCACCCATTGAACCATGTCAAGCATTCCTGTCTTCCATTTGTCAATTGTTGCCAGAGGTGCTAGAATGTGTCTTCTACCATTGCCTCCCAACCCATCACAACCCTGAAATGAGGGCACAAGCCACACCCCTCATCCTCACTTGCATCCCACTTGCACATTCCCATACCTGTGGCACAGCATGCACTGGATCATGTGTAGAATATGCATTGGTGTGAGAAGTTTGTAGTGCATCTGCAGCTGCATGAGCTGAAGTGCATACATGGCTTGCATGCTCAAGAGAAATACCTTTATAGATCTCCCTCTTCCAGCCCATGTTGTTTCTCAAGTGGTTGCCACTACATCCACATGACATGGAAAATTTGTACTTTATATACAATGCACTACTCTCATATCACTACAGATAGAGGCAGATCAAGATTTCCACACCAGCAGGCATTAACTACTATATTGGAGCCAGAGCCTAGGATTGAGATAACAGAGGATAGCCTACCTGGCAAGGACAAGCACAGCAGTGTAGACAAGTCAATTTCTAAGTGAGATGCACCAGAAAAGGAAATTGGTTCACTGTGTGTTTGACAGTGTGCTCCCCCAGATTGAAGAGTCATCACCATGTACTGAGATCCCCTGTCTTCCTTGTGTGATTCTGCATCATCATTGTAAGCAAATTTTGCAGCAAGGCCAAGAAGCATAATACTAGTCCACTGCAAGCACCATCCATGCAATGCTATGCTACCCACTTCCAGATCTTAGTACAAATGTCAGGACAACAATGACAAGGTGCACAGTACTCAATGGTCAACTCAAGAGCTGTCTGGATGGGTAGGCATGCTAGCAGCACAGCAGTGAACACAAGTTGTGTGTTCTGCTGTGTAGGACTGAATTGAGGATGGGTGCTATGAGGCATGTTACCACAAGAGAAAGTGCAAAGCTTGCAACATGCAGCATGTTGTCATCCCTGATGTGAGAACAAGAAGGCCAGGCAATTCCTGCACAGGATGTGATAGCATAGGCAGGACAGGGTCTACATATTGAATATTGTTGGTAGTTTACAGAAAAGGGGAGAGGAGGTTGAGACCAATAAAGATCATGACTGGTGGGAGGAAGTAATATGAATGGGATTGAAGAGGAAAGCAAAGACAAGAGTGAAGACACAAGAGGAAAACAGGATGAATCATGCACATCCAAAAGGAGAACCAAAGCACACGAGACAAAAGTAGGTGGAGCAGAAAGAACCATTCAAATAGAAATAGACTGTCAAGACTTGTTCCCAAAGGTAAATAGGAACTAGAGGTTGTAGGTTGCAATAGTGCTATGTCAGAAAATGTCAGAAATAATGTCAGAAGGATTTCTGACTGTGATGCTACAGATAAGAACCATTGGCTTCAGCTCATGTGCCCTGTCCTTCCAGTTCTTGTGGGTTCTAACTTAAATGTGGTCCACACATCAGAAGAAAGTACTGTGGGGTTGGAAAGTTGTCAGAGACAACTTGGGGGTTTGACAACTAGAGGCTAAGTCTGGTGTCAAGAGCAAAGTAGACTAGTTGACATAAGTCAACTAGAAGGGAAGTCAGAAGGGAAGTCAGAAGGGAGTTGGAGGTTGGAATGCAAAGGAGACTTAGCACTTAGTCAGGAGATTAGGGTACAGAACTAAGCTACTTAAATACTAGTATTGCTAATTGTAATAATGAAAACAGAAGTAGCAACACTATGGAGACGAGGAATAATAAGAGTCCTTGACACATAATAAAAGTAGCAGAAGCAGAAGTGGAAATGTATCTGAGTGGAAGTGTTCATAGTAACAGTATTGCATAAGTGAGAGTCATATGATTGAGACAATAGTTTGGAGATAAGTGAGAATGGAAGCAAGCAGAAATAGTTGGAAGCATATCAGAAGACAAGATGGAATATAAGGTGTCAGAAGAATCATGGATGTGACATGGACAGAAAACCAAGGAAGACAGAGGAATAGAACCAATCAAATGAGCATCAGAATGCAGCAGCAAAACAAAAGTAGATGAATGCAATCTTCATACTTACCTACTAGTATATAGTAGAAAGGTGTTCCTATCATGCCACAGCAGACAAAGAAGTGGGGGACATGCCTCTCCTGCCCTGGAAACAGCACAAGGGGTTCTCAGTTCTGAGCAGAACACAGATACAACACCTCAGTGGATGGAAAGAAGCATATGAAGAAGGCATACAGTATATACTTGTTTGTTAGGATGGTTTGGGCTCAATTGGGGAGCACCTGGAGGACACATCTGGTATACATGATTAGGAAATAGATGGGGCTCTGCATTTGATGTTGAACCCCAGGAACCAGGAGCAGGATGTTGGATGGGGTGTATGGGATGAATCAATTCTGTTAACCCCCTTTGGTCTCCCCCACTATGACACCCCATGACATTCAGCTCCCAGGCCTACAATGGCTGGTATATTTAGCATGAAATCAGCTTGTAGTATATATAAGTTTGAGTGCTCTCTAATGTCATTATAATAGGAAATTGTACCAGTACTGATAACTTAAGTATAGACAAAGTAATATGATTTTTGATGTATATCCAAGTTGAAAAAGAGAAAGGAAGTGTAGCCTCATGTGTTGACATCATAAGCAGTGAGCATAATGCAGTAATACATTGCACTGCTTGCTGACTTCTCCCATATCAATAGTGCTGTGCTTCATGTTGAGTTTGTTTGTCTCTCCTTGCTCAAACACACTCTAGCCAACAGTAAGAATGAAGCATCTTCCTCTGCATAGTCCTCAGCATCCTCTCATTGCATAACTGCATCTAGAATTGCAATCCACATGCAAAATCTTTGATGGTCTCAATCTTGGCTTTCATCACCTCCTTGAAAGTCAAGCCCTGTCCCTCCTGAACCCTGTGCATCTCATAGACATTGCCATCATCATCACCTGCATCATCTTCATCACTCCCTTCCACACAAGTGTTGTCCAATGACTCAGCACCACCACCTCAGCCAATGTCTCCATTGTCATGTGTTAGTATGAACTCATCAAGAGGCTGAAGTGTACAGTGTACCCAAAATGGCACTGTTAGCTTTTGTTTGAATTCAGCAAAGAATATGGGAGGGGGGCAGTGGAAGTATTGAACAAGATGTTTGCACAGGAGGAACCTGTTGACAGCAAATAATGGACAGGTAAATGTCATATACTGAAACCCAGACCACACTTCTGATACATTTCCAAAACTCTCTGACCATTTTCTGATATTTCCAATAATCATGACATACTGTTTCCTATCCACCTTGTTACCATTTCCATGCTCAACAATACCTTAATCCCTATCAGAACAAAATATCTTTTATGTACCTTTCCGATATCCCTTCTGACTCTGAGATACAAGTTCCAATACTTATTACAATACCCTGCTCTATTATGATTCTGTCACTACTAGTTACCTTTCCCTGATTAGTTATACAATAAACTGTCCATGTATTTAAGTAGCCAGTTTCTGTCTTGTATCTGCAATTCAAATATCAACTAAGATCAACTCAGTCTCTTCACTAAGTTCTCAGTCCTTCATATTCCAACTTTCAACTCTCTTCCAACCTCCCTTCTAGTTGACTTCATGTCAACTAGTCTTCCTCACCCTTGACACAAGACTTAGTCTCTAGTTTTCAAACCCCAAGTTGTCTTTGACAACTTTCCAACCCCTCAATACTTCTTTCTGATATGTGGACCATGCAAGTTAGCCAGTGTGGGTGAAGCTAATAGTAACTAACAAACTGAAGAAACTATGGTACAATTGAGGTACTTAAATACTAGAGAATGTAACTACCCAGAGTAATACTGAAATTGTACTAAGGCAAAATGAAACATACTAAGTAAAATGGAGGACTGAGTGGGTCAAAGAAAGAGCATGTATAAGGCAAATGATAGTAATAGTCAGAGGTACAAATGCAAAGGATTTATTGTAACAAGACTGGAGTCTGTAGCTGAAACTTATGAATTGAAACTGGAAATGGACTGGAGTAAACCTGAGTAAGGCAGAGAGTAATGCAGAGAGTCAGGGAGCATCAGGATTGATTGGAGACCAGTTTGGGGTGTATGGGCAGTTATCATGAACAGGATATGACACAAGCATTCTTAATATAATTGTTGTCTCCAGGATGTCAAGTAGAAAATGGTTGCTTGCATTGAGATTTTACCTCCTTCAGCCCCTTATAAATACTTCAGCATTGGCATGTCACCTCTCTGGAATTTCTCAACTTCAACTTTAGCATTGGCATTGGCATTGCACCCTCAAGGAGGTGTCAACATTGGTCATACTATTAGGACAGAAACAAATTGAAAATGATGATTCCTCATTGTGGATAGTCCTTGATGTTGTTCTTTGTTCATCTCAAGCTATACAAAACTTGAAAGGATCTGTAGAGGATGATATAGTGATGTAACTACAAACATCAAAAGACAGGAAACTCTGTTTTTCAAGCAAATAGAAAAACTTTAAACCACCCCTAGATAGATACACAGTTGAGGATGACCTGAAGTCTAACTTCATCTTTTAGATCATCCTCATTGTTGCATCCTCAAATTCAAATCCTATCTTCTAAGCTCCAAGCACTATCTGAGACAAGCAAATAGCAATCAAAGCAATTTATGCATCCAGAGGTCAACTTTTACAGCTAATTGTTAATTGATAGACCTACTTCGCCAAAAAATAGCCCAGGATTTTTGTTTATACTGGTGCCTGTACAAACAGATCCAATCCAAATTAAGCAGATTGTCCGGGACATGTGATCATACTCTTGAGAATTCCGAATCCAAATCTGAACATCGTTTTCAATTTGAACAACATTTGGAGCCTTCACCCTTATTTTAAAAGATGACTATAGGAAACTGTCGACATATCTCCCCGGAGGTCAAATGGTAGCTTGTAGCAATGTCTGCATCGATGATCCCTCTCAAGATCCAGAAAGCAACAGGGATTTCTGAAAAACCTGTCAATCAGGTCTTGGCACTTTTCATGAATATTGAGGAGTGCAGTACAGAAACCATTGCAAGCAGGAGACCATGTGTTGCAGTTACCTTCAGTGACGGAGAGCCTTGCAAAAAAGATCATCGTTAAAGTTGCGCTTATATACAAAATAATGTAGTCTCGAATATTTTGAAGCAACAAAAGAGAAGAAAGAAGGAATATACGCAGGGAGCAAAGACAGTGTTGTCGTGATCACATGCCCCGGACCATCTACCTGATTTGGGTTGGCTCTGTTTGTACAGGCACTACTATAAACAAGAATCCTAGGGTATTTTTTGGCGATGTGGGTCTATCGATTAACAATTAGCTGTAAGAAACTGAGTAAAGAAAGACAAACATAAACACAGATGTGAATGAATGTTGTGGGAAAGCCGGGTTCTTGCGTTCATGAGTCTTGACGAGTTTCTCAAAGCGGCAGCTGGGAACTCAATATAGGTATCCTGTGAATCTGGCCTGAGTATGCTCTTGAAGATTGAAGATTCACATAAAACATCTCTAGGATCATCCTCAATCTCTGCTTCCCTCCTCTCCAATTTCAACAACTTTCCTCCATGCTGCCCAACTGGGCACAGGAAAATTTGCGTGGCAGCTTGCATGCATTGCATGAACTTGCATGCACTTGCGTGCAGTTGTGTGGCATGCAGCCTGCGTGCGTAGAGGGTTAGCATGCACTTGCGTGAGATGTAGTAGCATTCATTTGCGTGAGCTTGTTTAGTGCTTGCATGCACTTATTCGAGCGAACCTTGAGTTGGAAAGCAATGGATTTACTGCCCAATTAGAGAGTTTAGATCACAAAATCAGTATCTACATCGAGCTCAGACAGGGCTCTAAGTAAATCTACATATTTGTATACTAGATCTTCTGCTTCTTGGCCCTCCATTTTGGTTGTGGTTTTAGAGGTGTATGCAAGTCAGTGACAGACTGAGATGGGAGGGTAATGTATTTAGGTCCTCTCTAATACCGATTTCAGTCAATGTATCTCAGAATTTCGGTTATTAACTTGCCTCAAGCTCACCCTCGCTCCTTTCCCTATCTTCATGGTCCCAATTCCATGGTAAGCATGCATATGGATCCCAGTAGTGGTGATCCCCAGCATCTAAACCCCATTTCCAGTGGCCAGCAATTTCAGCACAAGCCGATTTTTTGAATACTTCCGCTTCTAGGATTTCCAAACAGCCTTTATCAATGTCAACATCCTCGAGAACAGTTGGGGTACCACTGAACTGGATGTTCCATGCCTTTGCAACAAGTTCTTGATTGCTGAGCTCTAAACTTTTGGTGTCTGCCTTGAGAAGTGTTGAGGTATACATGGTATATGCATGTGCAATGGGCAACCATCCAAGCCAAAGCTTGAGGATTGGATGGTGGGAGAGTGTCAGGTATAAAGTAGTGATATATATGCTTGAACAAGCCCTAGCTGGCAGTCAACAGACAATCTTTGTCAAATAAGAGAGATTTATTACAAGAACCATAGCAATTAAGGGCTCGAAAGCAGCACAAGTTTGATTTTAATGTCAATTTAGATGAGATGAAAGGGAGAGATTTAGAGAGTAAACATGGATTTCAAGTTAATTTTGAGTGAAGATGAGAAGACAATTATCCATTTTTGGCCTAGTACCTCAACAAAAATCTCTGCAGCTGGCAATATGTGAGATTATTGAAAAGTGTGTGGAGATGCAAGTCATCCCTCAATTATCCATTTTTGGCAAAGTACCTCAACAACAAATTCTGCAGCTAGCAATATGTGAGATTATTGAAAAGTGTGCGGATCATTTATGCACCGGGATCTTTGGATTAATTACTGACTCATAATGAGCCCCGAGAGTGTGATTCTGTATGCCCAAGCTGTGCTGACTTACACAGACTTTAAATATGCTTGCATGCACCTTGCACAAAGCAGTTTGCAGCTGGCATGTGGTTGTGTGAGCTTGCATGCAGCTGCATGAGCTTGTGTGGGCTTGCATGCAGTTGCATGAGCTTGTGTGCAATTGCATGAGCTTGCATACAGCCTGCATGCAGTTGCATGAGCTTACATGCAGCTT
Organism: Nidula microcarpa; assembly: GCA_036937055.1. Classification (NCBI taxonomy): domain Eukaryota; kingdom Fungi; phylum Basidiomycota; class Agaricomycetes; order Agaricales; family Nidulariaceae; genus Nidula; species Nidula microcarpa. Next base: position 15,428 of record JASFDD010000211.1, on the reverse strand, counting down.
GCATGGAGCTTGCATGCAGCTTTCCATGTACTGTCAGTTATTTGATTTATTAAGGCCATGGTTATTGGAGGTATGACTTCTAAATGATGATGATATCTGTCAAGCAATTACAAGTTATGCAACTGTCTGTTTAATATTTATATTGTCACTTGGTACAAGTTAAGATCTATGCTTCAAATGTCCTGTATGTCATTCTTGACATGATATTAGTGAAATTTTACAGACTACCTCAAATTTTCGTTTGGTGCTTTTACTCTAGGCATTTTCGGGCTCAAGGTAGTTCCCGAAAATGCCTTGAGTAAGAACACCAAACGAGAAAATGTGGCGGAGTTTGAATTACTCGGGTAAAGGCCGAAACGATAGCAAATGCTCTAAAGGCAAAGGCCTCTTTTCATTCCCTAAAAGAGCCTCATGACTCAAAAGCCACATCAACACGGCTATCGAACGATACCATCAGAAAGGCGGCTTCTAGAGTTTATAACCCAAGCTTCAAATCAGTGGATCGAAAATCGATAAACCCTGAGTCACAGGCACAGGTCATGTGGGGTAGTTTCATAATGTTAATTTCAAACTCAGATTCTCTGTCGGTATCCCCACCAACGCAATTAGCCAGCCATAAATATCACCCGACGCCAGCTACTCTGTACCTCTATCATCTCTCTTTGGTGGTAACAAACGCGCTCAGGCGAGTTTTGCGCTATGATGCGTTTTTCATGGGCAAGCTTCGTCCTGGGATCAATGTTCCAGCTAGTTAGTGTCGAACCAGAGCAGATTGCCTTTGAGCGTCAAGATATCTCGGAAAGATTGATAAGCAACTTTCAATGGGATTTCAGTGAAGAGCCCTCTATCAACACAACGAGTCACCTCATCTTCAACACTGCCAGTTCTTTCCTCCAGCATTGGCCAAACACACGCTATCGAAATGGTGAGTAAATAACAACAATCAATTAATGAATGAATCCATTACTTATTTCTTACACTGTTTCTTCTAGGACACAACATAGTTCCCGCAACTGTTCCCGTAGGTACTCTTCTCTACCATGGAACCTACAAGCCAGAGATTCCAAAAATACCAGAATGGACTGCCACCGACCCCGAGCATTCGTATCTCTTCTGCATTCCCACGCCGGGCACGTCGGACTCGGGCTGCTGGCATCTAACACTCGTCGCCACTCGTTCCTTAAAGGTGCTTTACTTCGATGGGAGCAGTGCTGCAAAGATGCGTGGGGGACCGATGGACAGCCAGGATATGATACTGTTTGGAGAGGTACGACGAGAATGGTCAGAGCGCGAAAGAGAGAGGATAGATGCACTCTGTAAATGGGGGAAGCAGTACGGACTCGATGGTTTCTTAAGGTATATCTGCCGTCCATTTCTGTGTTTATCTAATTTTTTTTTTTTGCCTCTTGATAGAATGCAAATGGACTTGTGAGCACGAATCAGTCTGATGCTATGATAAATTACCCTAATTATTACGTTTATTCTCGCTAGCGAAATCATGCTCTGCAACTTCACAGAAGGAGTCAAACCTATCTCCATCCTTAATCTCGCATTATCCGACAAAGTTCAACATCCCAGGCCGCCCGGCTATCCTCCCAATCCCAAATCTGCTCAAACTGAGAGGCATAAACCACGCACCCCGCTTCATGTATCTACCCTTTTCCGAGTTGTAGAAGCTGCAAGCTGGCATCACCGCTTCCCCGGCGAACCGCGTATCCAGCTCGACTACTCCCGCCTCATATCGTTCTATGACACTGAGATGTTTCCCAGCCTCCAGGCATCAAGGCTAGGAAATGGTAGGCTGGATCACCGATTGGAAGGGATAAGTAAAAAGGATGCAGAGGTCTTTGCTATTAGGCTCGATGAAGTCCTGAGAAAGGATAAGACAACTGGGAGTGGAGTCGATTGGCGAGCTATCATCAAGGTTACGACCAACCGATATGACGAACGACTCGAACTGTTACATTACATTCTGCGTGCGTCCGCCATAGCTTCTGATGTCGATGCCGACAATATTTTGAAGAAAGCCCACCGCCACATCACAAGCATGTTCACCCCGTACATCCTTCACGCCTCGGTGCCTTCGGAGGATATCGTTCATTCAACCAATCACTCCTGGGCTATCCCTGTACTCGAACTCTGTTCTACGACCCATACCATCTACATGGAAGATTTTCTCCTTTCTTCATCCAAGCTAACACCTTCCGAACGCACTCTTCTATACGCTGTGAAAGGCGTATCAAAGGAGATATGTCGTGTCCTCGTTGGATTGTGGGCGGAAGGAGTAGAGTCTGGTTTGGACGAGCTAGATCTAGGCACCGAGGAACCTTACCTCCAAAAAAATATGAGATCGAACAATGTTCAGGCTAGAGAGATGCTAAATCAGTGGAGATCGAAAGTCGAAGCTCTGATGGCTTGGCTGGATTGGAGTTACTGGAATGGATGTAAACCTGCTTGCAGCTACGAGGTAATAATCTCAAATACTTATCTGATCATATTTTTATGTATTTGTCTGACTGAATATGCTAGGAAATGTGTTACCTCCCAACATGGCCTTTCTTCTTCCCTCTGCGACGGTGGACCAAATCGAGCGTCTCCCATGTACCCTCTCAGAATCAAACATTAACCAACACCTCTGTTGCTTTTCTCCAGCCTATTCATGATCGAGGGAAGAACACAAACTTCCAGGACGACAACCATGATGATGATGAAGAAGAAAACAAAGATGGAGAATGGGTCAACCCCAAACCCAGGTGCATTCGACGAGTGGAACCTCTTCAGTGGAAAGACTGGTGATGATGTGCTCCCTATATCTGAAATATGTCATGTCTGGTAATAGTTACAATAGTTGACTTAGTGAAATGAGATGCAAGCTTGAAGCTGGGTTTCCTTGCTTTATTGTGAGTTGGCATAGGATGGAGAGAAAGTCAAAAATGAACTCCATGTATTAAACTAGACAAAATAGTGGTTAAACCACTGCCCTCGCAGTAATCATTGTATCACCCCGAAAGATTGCTTTGTATTCAGCAGAAAGCTTCTTCTATGCGAATACCAATTCGTTTAAGCCGCCAACTCGTACTAGAGAGGCATGTTATTCGCGAGCGTTCGTAGCCGTTGTAGCACGAGCACATGCTTTCAACATGACCACAGTGCACTTATTATTGAGGGCCGACAGGATTTACTTTACAGAAAGGAAACTGACTTGAAGTTGAAGGCCTTTTGCTAATTGGATTCGAACAGAAATGTTAGTTTAACCTCGTACTATTGGACCACTGGCGATAGCTAACCATTGTACGTCCTGACATTGTGATACTGGTTGTGATTCTTGAACGTTCGCCTCAGAACCCTCTTGTAGCCTCCAAGCAGTGCTCCTTTCACGATGTCTTGTTAAATTTCCATCCTCCTTAACACAGCGCGTTCAGCAGTGGTTCTGGTGTCTCTGCCGCTTGAATAGCTCATTCGATCCCCAGTCATGGCTCTAGAATATTCTATTAAAAATTACAATGTTTTAAGGCAATGCCCCTCCGTGAAGCGGATCCATTCCTCGTCAACATCATTAATACTGCCCCGGAGACGAAGCACTCGAATATGCAATGCAAAACTTGTAAGAGAACACGATATGTACACCTAGCTACTGGTATTTTCGAGAATTACTCTGAATCCATGTATCACCCACCGTCTGAAACCACCTGCCATGTTCGACGGTGTTTGCTGACGCCTCGTATCTTGATTTCTTAATTAGGCGAATCTCGCGAACAAGAGTGTGGGAAACGTCGTACGTTGAGTCTCTCCTATATGTTACTTTTTGAGCAGGGGGATGCTGGTGCATTTAGCCGTTTGCAGTTGTTCGAGAATGGAGCCTTCAATGTCGCAGTTACTGATCTTGAGATGCACGAGGGAAGGTATGTGCATAAGACATTGGAATGCGTGGATTGTATTGATGCAGGCGGTGGATTTCGAGGTGCTGGTTGAAATACCTCCTGCTAGCCTTCACTCTGCGCCTCGATTCCACACTCATGGGCGGCGGCACGGTGAAGACACACAGGGAGAAGGTGGCCTTATTTCCAAGCAGGCACTCGAAGAAGTTGGACATCTTGCTGCTGGCAGAATGGCGAAAGGATAATCCGAGAGGCAGAGACTCCGGGAAATAGATTCAGAGGGAGATGTGATGAAGAAGCTTGCCTGTGGTGCTGTAGTCTGCGTTCTTGGTGCGGAGTATTTCAAAAGCATTCTACAAGTGCGGGTGGAGAGCTATGCGAGCCTCCAAGAGTGATTGACGCGGCGTAGCCCCGGGGACTCCAGGGGCTTTTGTTGGTGGTGGTGCGTCATGTTCTCGGGCAGGATGAGGTGTAGGATCTCTCCGATGACCCAAAAAGGGGTGTGGCACACGGGTTAGAGGATTGAGGCGTACAAAGCGCGCTGCTCTTTCATGATCTGAATCACAAGTGAGCGAGATAGGGCGTAAGATGAATTATCTAGATTTCACATGCAGGCCAGCAATCTATGCACCTAGGTCTTTTAGAATCCTATACAGAGACACTGTCTGCGCTATTGATGGCAGCTCCTACTTGAGATAAGCTGTGAAAGCGCGTAGTGGAGTTCGGCATCCTTTCTGGTCATCCGGTGAAAGCGAACACATAAGAGCAGTTGAGGTAAAGATGCCTAAATGAACGGCGCAAAGTAGCGTGGCTTTTAGGCGAGTTAGGTTGGAATGCCTGGTGCAAATGCCACACCGTAAGACACCCTAAAGAGTCAAAGCCAGCACAAGATCGAAGAACGAGTTGAAAGATATCAACATTGTTTACCCGCATTTGTCTGCAGCTTCGCGGCAGGGGTGCACAGGCCAGGGTCGTTCTGCTCCGCCCGCCTTCAAGTCGTTAGCTCGAACTGCGGTAGCCTTGAACCCACTCTACATCCGCCATGATGTCCCAACCCCGTTCCCCGCCATTCAAATGCTCGCATGGCGCATATCTCGTGTCACAGAGGCCGCTCGAACGTGGCTCGACTCAACCCGCTCTCGTCTTCACGTCGACTTCACCTGCATAACCTGTTGCTCCCAGCTGCGTCGAAGGACATCAGCACACACTCATCCCAGGCTCCGTCGTCGATCCCGTAAAGAGAAGCTCATCGATATCGACCGCAAGGCGCGTTCCCCACTTTCCCCCCACCCTCCCTTCACTAACCCTCCATAGATCCAATTCTACACCCTGATCTCTGCCCTCTGCCATGGCTGCCTCCCCTCTAACACGCTGATCGAACAGACCCTCAAGTGCACCCTCACGCACTCCCCCCTGCGCCTCGAGCAGCTGTCCCCTGGCAGCCGCCACATCGTGCAAGACACGCGCGAACGCGGAAGAGCTGTTCAAAACATTTTTTTGGTACACACGCGCGGTGGATGAGGGGGGATACCGAAGGAGCCATAGCTGGGCAGTGCGTGGGAAGGGGAGAGGGCGAGGGAGGAGGCACAGGAGGGTAAGTGTTGCTTCTTTTGCGTTCGCTCCTCTTCTCTGCCTGTATTGACGCATACTTCTAGCTGTCAAGCACCTACGCATCCTCATCGCCATCGTACTCACCTACTCAAAGGTCCGTAAGCTCCTCGCGGGCTTCTCCCTCATCGGGCAGGGCCTCCTCTCCAACTGCCTCTCCAAGGCCGCCGAGGACATCGCGCCTACCAAGGACGAGCTCGCCAGCCTCGATTGGAGCACCCCGGAGAACCAGTTCATTTCGGGGGGGCAAGCGCAAGAATGGGATGCCCACACTGGAGGCGTGCTTGCCTAGGATGGGTACCCGCATATAGGGGGGGATGCGAGGGTAATGCAGGCGTAAGAACGGGGTGGGAGCAAGGGGGAGGAGACGGGGGGTGGCTTGTTGAGTACTTTGGTGCGATGAATCCTTCATTCGTGCGCTGTTGCATCCCTTTCTACACGCAGGGCAACTTAAGTGACGGCATCCCGTAGGATCACAAGGACCACGACAAGTTTGAGCACGTGAAGAACTTCCTGAGCGAAGAGTACTTCTCTGAGGAACACAGGGATCAGCTCATCTATACAGGCAAAAAGGTATGTTTTCGTGTCCTCTCTGTCGTTTGCACTTCCTTTCTGTCTTTCTGCCTTTGGCTTATCCGTATCTGAATACCACTCTAATGCCCCCCTTTGCAGGTCATCAAGCGCCGGAAGCACGATAACTACCAGTGGCTCATCCACTGGCTCCTTGGCTCCATCAAGAAGTACGCGGTCGAGGGGCGCTCCATCGCTGACGAAGGCGAGCACGCAGGCGAGATGTAGTCAGCGATCCCAAGGTACATTTTCGCCCCTTCATTCTCTCTTATCCAGTTTTCGAATGGCTTATGCGTCCCGCCGCGCAGCTCAAGCTCCCTGTCTCGGAGCTCCGCACCCTCTTCAAGCGCTTCGCCAGCAGCCTGTCCATGAACGTTGTGTTCAATGCCATTGGAGTCCTCATCGAGAACATGCACAAGGACGAGAAGCTGCTTGGTACAGGGAAGTAGACGCGTGGATCCGCAAGGCGTGTTGATTCCTCTATTTCTTGACAATGCAACGGGGGTGTTGATGCATGTGGTGTGCAGGTCCTCCTCCAGCCCAGGTTCGTGATTGACGCGAACTGTAATGCGGAGGGGCGCAAGATGTGCGAGTCGGGCCGCTGGTTTTATGATGAGATGGATAGGGGGACTTGGATGTTCTGTTTAATAGCTTGGGGAAGTCGTTCAAGGCTATAAGTTAGGATTCGGTGCGTCTCTTTATTTCTTTGGTGATTTTAGTGCTCATGGCTTATGCAATTGCATCTCAACGCCTAGTTTGGGGAGGACTGGGAATGCTTGACGAAGAGCCTGCTATTCGATGAGCAGAGGAACCTCGAGTTCAAGCCAAATTTTTGAGGCGATATTCGGAAGGTGATCATCCCTGAGCTCATCGCAGAGGTGGCTGTATTCGCTTGGTCAGCACAGAAGCTCGCCGTAGCGACTGCGGCAACTGTGGCATATCCGCTAGCTGTGGTGGCTGCTTGGCTAATGCACCCTTGGAAGCGACCGCAGATGTCAGCAAACGCCGTCTCGTTCGAGCAAGTAGCTTCTGTGCGCAGCGTAGATGCATCGAGCCAAGCGTCCCACTTCACTTGCCACTCTGCCGGAGTGAGCGAATGGGGTGCAGGACGTCACTCGACTATAGCGGTAGCCGCTAAATCGTACCCAAGGCTTCCAGCAAGAAGAAGAGTCAAGAGCGAGAATCTCATTGCACCACGATTACCTATAGGAGGGTGGAAGGGATCATTGGTATGAAGAAATACTCGAGTGCTCGCCGGTCTTAAATACTAAACTGGTCCTCATTTAGCGATGGAGCTGAATACTATGTGCCTTCAAAGCCAGAGGTGCATTTTCGAATGACGGTGCGGTTTCAAAAAAGACTAGTTTCATGAAGACGTAGAGTATGTGACATAATCTAGATCAATATTGGTAAGTGTTACTTTTCTTCATTAAAGTGTATTCGGGAGACCCTTCAGAGATCAATAAAAATGATCATTCTCGAAATCATGCCCATAAATTGGTGGTGGAGGGCGGGAAGACAAACAACGACCGCATGGAGTAGTAAGTATGTACATAGAAGACCCAATTGGCGAGGCTGCCAAAAACTGATTAAGAACGAATTAGTGTTGGAAAGTGGTAGAGTGTTGCAGTATTTAGTAATATCTTTCCAAATGCCCAGGCCTCAGGCTTCAGGATGTGCTCCGATTGGCTGCTCCCGGACAGCTGTCAGCCAATCAGATTCATTTCGAGCGAGCATAAAGAGATTGCGGAGACACTGGTGCTCCTGTGAGCTAGGCCAACGATAGACCTACCCAGGGGCGCAAATTGCAGCCCCGAAGCTGGGACCTTGATATATTTACAACTACTTTACGAGTCCTAGAGATGTGCTGGCCCGGCCCAGCCTCGAAGCTACAGGCTTACAGTGCTTTGCATGAATAATTGCCGCTTCATTTTTTCGTGAACGCATTGACAGTTGATGGTGCCTTGCGGCAGATCTCGGCTTCCACCCTCGTATGACCATTCGAGCATTTTGAGGCAGAACCTCTTCGCTAAATGGGTCATTGACTGCTTGAAGCCAATCACGCCAAAAATTGGCTGCCTGCAGGGCGGAAAGTGGGGTGAGGGAGAGGTTGAGTCGCCGTCAGTGCTCTGCCGCTGATGGCCCACAACAACATCAAACAGTTGAAACGCGATTCTCACAAAATCAAGCGGCAATTAAGCATGCAAAGAACTGTAGGCCTGGATTTTGGTGGCCAAAGGCTTGAAGGCATTGAAGCCTGAGCCGTCGAGGCAGGCTCTGGCCAGCTCAGGCTTTGGTCGCAGCTTTTGCGCCACAGTGGGGGGCACTGTAAGCAGGCACTGAAAAGCGACCATCACTTCCCATTCCATTCCAAAAATAGAATCCAATCAAGCAACGGCATTGTCAGTACATTTTGGGCAAATTTCAGACTGATTTCTTGCTTTAGCTGCTTTTTTTTTTTTTACGGTGTCACATGCCGCGGCCTCAGGCCTGTAAAAATCGGAGCCTGAGCCGTGAGCCACCAAGGCCTGTCCGACGGCTTGGTTAGGCCCGGCCAGTTTTCTCGTCCTCTCTTTGTTCCGTCTCGGCACCCAGTAAGGCCAGCAATCCTTGGTACCTATCTCCGAATTTCCTTATTTTGTTGTTCCCACACCCTATACCCTCCACCATCGCGACAATTATTACTTACTACCAAAATTTCAAGGCAGCCTTCAGTAATCCATCGACCATATGACACCGGTACATTGAGAGTGGCTCATTACCAAATTTTCATCTTCCAAAGACACTCCTCCGATGTGCACGGCGATTCTTTGTACAGAAATACCTTCGGATTATCATTCCATGTGATGACCTCATCCTCCATTCTTTCTGGCGGACATTCGAGGCCGAACATAATATAAAGCAACCTTCACACCTCAAAGAAATTCAGTAACCTCACCTACACTCACATCACGCAATGAAATTCGCTATCTCCACGGCGCTCCTCTCCCTTGTTGGCCTCGTTGCTTCGGCAAGCGTTGCCCGTCAATCCTGCGCAGAAGCTGCGAGATTTGGTGTACTCACTGTCTCCCCAACCACATTCAACCTCGGCGACGTAAGTCACGTTCTCGCATAGGAAGATGTTAATCACTGTTATTCACTTCGAACACATCATATGCAGGACATCAACATCAAAGTTGACTTCACTTGTGGCATTAATTGGTTCGGTATTGTCCCCAAGTTCCTCGACTACACGATCCAGGTACCTGCTGCCTCAAACAACGGCCACGAGCCTCCCATTGTGCTCGCACGCCGCACCCTCCAGCCAGGCACCCTTTCGGACACATTCACTACCCAGGTATGCCTATCTTCGAACACATGCTCAGTGGAGGCGTATTTAATACTCTGCACAGATTCCCCATGTGTTCTTCTTCGTGGGGGCACCGTACCAGGTGGTCTTCACGAATACCTACCCCATCAATGGTACAGATGGAAGTGAGGTTCTAATTCAAGGAAGTGTCACGCAGGGAATCACCATTAATGCGTAAGAGATTCGCTTGAGCAGGGTTTAATTGGATTTCGGGTGATATGGACGGCTGGTATGGACGATTGAGACTCTCAGAAATGTTAATTTGCAGTCAGCATGGACATTTGTAGCTACCTCTTTGATTCTTTAATTTTCAATTATATCTCCTTGGACTAATCGCTCTTTTCCGACGTTTTGGGACATAAGTTAGTAGCCTTCGACATTCGGAGGAGACCTTCAAGTAGCTCTTGAGTTCATATTCTCGCCACCACTATATTTTACTTCACTAAGTAATAAATAGGATCAGGCACACATAAGTAGCTATAAACTATGTTTCTGTTGCTGCTCTTGATTTAAATCAGGCCGGACTAACATTTGGGCTTGACAGCAAATATGGTTCATTACCAACCATACACAATGCAAGCACACTGAGAGGTGGTATTCAAACCACCCAGGTATGCCTAAGTCTTGATGGCTCGGAGCTAATCATCCAAGAGGTAAAGATAATATTGAACATTCAGTAGTTGGATGTTGGCCATTTATATGAGGCTATAAAATATTAGTTGCCATCTAGCATTTCAAACGGGAAATGATCGACAGGGTTATGTCAACCGTTAAAATGTGAATAAGCAGTGGGTGGCATTGAATCAACAAGGTGAACTGTTAACAATCAACAATTCAAATAGCAACAAATCTCCATGGTCAGCATACAACCATTCCAGTCATACATTATCAACAGTTCAAATGGTAACAAATCTAAGCGGTTGAAACCCAACCATTCAAGTTGTACACTACATTTTAGGTCTGGAATTTGTGGTCTGAATACTTGTGATTCAACCATAATTCATTGACAATTCTATGCACAATTTATGAAGCATTGCAACAATTTCCGTATGTGCTGCTCTGCACATTTCCGAACGTGCTCTACACTGGATTTCCGTATTCGTCAATACACTATAGTACATATAACCTACCTCTGTTAAGCGCCTCCCCCTCGGCAGGCATCAAAGTCCTACACTACCCTATGCTACTGATAGAAAATAAAAATTGCCCATAACCTAACCCACTCTATCTATGGCAGTAGCTTCGTCGATATCCCTTTGCTCGTCCATTAGCACATAACACTCTCTTAATGCTGTGGGACATTTTTTCAAAGACCAAGACCGGTTGGGATCTTGGACCGCACAATCGAGGAGTCGTGGGTACAATGAAATTACTTAATCGAGGTCCTGAGGGAGTTGGCTTTTTTCAAACTGAGATTGAAGGGCAACAGCAAGGGCTTTAAGTAGGTTGGAATACCTTGGATGAGATGCTGGCCGAAGATGACTGAGAGCGATCTGGATGACGTGCTGGCCGAAGAGCAAGTGCTTCTCGATGCAATGAAATCGCTTCGTCAAGGTCGTTTGAAGCACCCCGCTGACTAAAACGAGTTCCAAAGTCAATGGCGAGGTTATTGAGTGAGTGAGAGCGATCTGGATGAGATGCTGGCCAAAGAGCAAGTGCCTCTCGGTGCAATGAAATTGCTTCTTCAAAGTCGTTTGAAGTGCCCCGCTGACCACGAGTTCCAAGGCCATTGGCAAGGTTATTGAGTGAGTGAGAGCGATCTGGATGAGGTGCTGGCCAAAGAGCAAGTGCCTCTCGGTGCAATGAAATCGCTTCGTCAAGGTCGTTTGAAGTGCCCCGCTGATCAAAGGAAGTGACCTTTTAATACCATAGATTCACATAGCACATAAAGACTAACACTGATGAACTGATGTGATTAACATCTAGATCGGTCCTTGAGACATCCAATTTAGTCACGTATATCTAGACAATTTTCTGTGGTGTCTAATGACCTACTTATCATTTCCTTCCTGAATTCAGTACCGGAAGGGCACTGTACTAGATTACCTCGAACTTGAAGTTGACTTGTAAAGATATCATGAGCTTTGGGTGAATGGTCCGATTGTGACCATTTGTGACAACTTGACATCGCGTTGGGCAGAACTTGCCAGAGATCGTCAATTCTGTTCTTCCTCACAACAATCAAAATGCGCCCAGGGCTGGCGGTTATTGTTAGCTCTGATGATACACTACTATCATTTTCCCGGTGTTGCAAAACTCCCACTGATTGCATCATCACACCTCAAAAACTTCGCTGCAATTGTTTAAACTTATATCACTGGAAAGCTGGCAGTGTCTACTTTACAGCAATGTAATTTTTATTTTATGTGGTTGAGAAATCGTAAAGCTAGCTGCAAAATACTATAAAGTGACCTAGTGTTGTAAAATCTGACCGATGTTTCCCCAGCGGGAAATAGCTCAATTTTCCAGAAAGAAAAAAGGTAGACCTACTTAGAATACTCATTTGAGTATGTGTGCCAATTTTCAGTGCTCAATTCGCGGTGATTGCGGCACAATTCGAGGATTGCAGCACTAGGGGATTTTGCAACACTGGGGGAATGATAGTAATATGCCGATCCCAACTCCCAACACCAGCCGACACCATTATCATTATTCATAGCATTTATTCCATGTGGGCACTAAGTACTCGTGGCCACAAAAAGTAATCATGGTTCCCACGCATTTCAGCCTTTGTTCCTCAATAACTCAGTCACTCTGCAGGGCAGTCATACAAAACTTGGTAGGATTAGAGTCACTGTACTACAGGTTTTGAATATGAAAACAAAATCCCGAAAAATGTAGTTTTGTGCTCTCTGGAGGTTAATCTTAAGATTCTGAAAATGGTACAACTTGTGTGATACCAAAAGATCCAAGAAGTAAAAACCCTAGGTCTCTTAGACAAAGTTGCTTAAATATAAACCATCTACATCCTAGAAAATATTTAGGGCTACCGGAGCTGTTTTGGTTGAGATAGATTTTTAGTGTCTTCGAAATACTTGCCATAATTGGAAAGGGAGGGGGGTTTTTGGAGAGTTAAACTCAGCATTTGAAAGTATCAGAAAGATACTTTATTTTTTCCTAAGAGACCAAAAGTTCATTACGAATATATTGAGAGATATGTGGAATTTTGATATCCGTGATCACTTTTTGTGGCTATGAGTACCAAAGCAGTGCAAAAAAGAATCAGCTGATAGGTTCTATTTGGTAAGCTCGTATACTGACAGCGAGTCTATGCTAGTAAAGTGTTAGTGCTATTACATTAACATCCACCGAGAGTGCGATGCAGCCAGGAAAGTGCGATGTCAAGAGGAAATGTGATGCCGGAGGAAAGTGTCATAAAGCCAGGAGTGTGATTCCGGGCCGCTATATTGTGGGAACTGCGAGACAAAGTCTGGATATATTGCCTGAAGGTCACCTTTGCAACAGGACAAATTTATTACGTGCGAAAGGGCTTGGCGGATGGATGGACCTAGACTTACTCGAGTAGTTCTTTACTTTAATTCAAGCTCACTTACAACATAAGTGAAAGCAGTGAGAAAACAAAGAGACATAATCTTAAGAGAGCCATTTCTGAAACTTAAATGGTTCTCTTAAGGACACAACACAGTCTGTGATCATTATAAATTAATACTATATCTCATCGTGAAGGCGTCCCGTCATGGCGGGCCGGAACGTTGGCCAGCAATCTAACTTGCACTTTGCTCTTCCCTTGAACTGCACTGTCGAAATTGAATCACACTTTTTCAAAATCAATAGCACTCTCCGAATTGTACCATCGCACTCTCAATAACTCCATCGCATTTTTTCCTTTAAGTTATCATCACACTATTCGAAGTATGATCGGACTTTTCGGAAGTTTTATTACAATCGCATCAACACTCTTTTCGTCATTACTCATCGTTCTAGGGGCTCAGAAAAGGCGACATTGGAAGTTTAAGGACATTGGACCGATAATGCACGTGTTTGAATTGGAGAAACATAGATAGGCGGATTAAGATATTAATAGCCCAATATCCTAGATGCTTAACAGTTCGAATCTGGCTCTGATAGAGTAGGCTGTGCATGGAGGTAAACCGCCCCTTGCCCTGCGAATTGGAATATATCACATGCGGAAGCCTTTGTCCCGGGTGCCAGAGCCTTCTCTTCACTCCTATCATAATGCCCCCCATAAAGATTACTGTGGGCCTTCGCGCGCGTGGAGACGCGGCGAAAGCAATCGTACGTACTCCGATTGACTTGTAGGACCTACTTTTGCTGATAGCTGTTGAGAAGACGCCAGATGCGACTATGATGGAGTATGGTCTCGTCAAGCGCGGAAAGTTGCCCCATGCGGTGCGTTGATCCAATAATCTGCCTAAATAATAAGTACACTGAAGATAATGATAGTTCGTAACGGACGAACATTCGATCGTCTCCGCACTTCAGCTCGGAACATATCTTGTACGTTCTCTTCTTTCGCGTAAAAAGCTGCTCTAATATGAGATTTAGAATAAATTTCTTCTATCGCTGGACTCGGATGTGAATGAGGAAGGTCTCGCTGCGGACCTAGGAGCGGGATGTGCGAAATTAACGAAGGAGAGAGGATGGATTTGTGCCAAGGTCGATCAGAGTAAATTGCGCGAGGCGGTTGAGCAGTCAAATGAAGATGTTCAGAAGAAGTGAATTTTATTATTGTTTGTATGTCCAAGGGCAGAATCAAGTTTGGCAGCGGTCGTTCTATGGACTGCGGAGAAAAGAAAGGTGGTCGTCAGATATGTTTTCGTAAATGTGAGATGCTTCGTAAACATTCGTCATTAGTACATGGGTATAGGTTACAGCTTTGAGAACTTGACGAGGCGGAGAAATCTCAAAGTCCGCCTGTCTCACGATCCTCCCATCCATCAAGCCATGAAGTGCACATCGAGCATCGTTTTGCATTCAGCTATATTACACCCTCCACTAGGGAGGTCCAGTAAAGAGTATAATATAGCTAGATGTAGATGGAATTGTACTGCTGTATCACCTCTACAATCCATCTACAGCAGATTACATATATCTCATTTCCGCTGATGGCTCGGCACCCTCGTCACTAGTGCATACTAATGAAGTTCCGATGGGCATATATGTATATCTTGCACAAGTTCGCGGAAGTATTCCGCTAGGATCATTGGTTTATTAGGGACTCTGACGAGGCATCGAGGTTGGCAGGATATGGATATCCTACGCACGTCTAATCGCAGTGCTGATGAAAAGTTTAAAGCACAAAATGAATCACCGACGATCTTGAAATTCAACGCTGGACCTGACAGCACTCCCAGCCACAGACACTTGATACGAACAAACACACTGGAGATACAGAATAGTACGAGTTTCGTTGCCACAGACTTGGAGATGGCTTAATTTGAAGTGGGTTTACGCACTCTTGGCAAGCAGCTACTGTTCTTACATAGGAATTGAAATGTTTTATGCAAGATTCCCTCATCTCCGGGTCATTTTGTATTCAAAACATCAGATAGAATTACCTGGTTCGAATATGATGATTATTTAATATTGCACATGTTTCGTGGTACATTTTTCGGAAATAGTGAATCGGATATGCAGTTCACTGTTCTGTAATCTATTATGACTTGTGCAGCCTGTCTGACAGGTGTGTGTGAACCCAAACAAATGATTTCAAGGATATAATCTTTATATTTGTCTTCCAAATCTCCTACGGCATGAGCCCCTGAGAATCTTGAAGAAGTATTATGACTTTCTCCCTAGTTTGTTGGATAGCCTGTATGCTGTATTTCGTAGCAGCACATAATAAAATACACAAAAGCAGTAGTATGGTATTACAAAAATGAACTATAAAGGAGCTCAATTGTGAAATCCTCACCACTCAAAGGCAAAGAGTTCCCATGGTGTAGATTTACCACCAAAAGCATCGGGCACAGGTTTTTTACCGTGGCATTACCGTGCCTACCGTGCCCTACCGTGCAATGTGGCACGGCAGGAACGGCAAT
>JASFDD010000210.1:0-36120 GCA_036937055.1 Nidula microcarpa | reverse complement strand
ATAAATCTAACTTCCATTATTTTACATTCTTGTGGCTTTTCTATAGTTTACTGCATTTGTATATTAGTTTCAGGTCTTACAGTATATAGGTAGTCTACTATTGTTGTATGTACTCATCCATTTGCCCTCTTGGACCCCCCCCCCCCCCCTCCTATCCTTCTGAGGACAAACTGTCTTAAATGTCATTGAGACTGCATCACTTATTTTAACAGGATGCTCAGTCTGTCAAGCTTGTTTAGTAGTCTGGTCACTTTGGAGGTTTGTCTGTTCCAAAAGTTAACACCATTTTGTTTCTTCTTTGATCCATGATGAAACTAACAGCTGTTTAATTTATGGTTGGGATGGATTGAATCAAAATGCCAAGCTGTCTTCAATTGATTTTGGCTGTTTTTGTGGTGCCAATCAAGGATTTCTATCTGCTGAGCTAACATAACATTTTCTTTCTTGGTAAACACAGAAATGGTGGCTGGCTTATCAGATTTCCATTTAAGTCCTTTAGGTTCTTTCTCAAATGCAGAACCTTCAGAAGAAATGTCAGTGGCATGCTTTTCTTGGGCATAAAGACTCATACATTTTTGTTTCTTTCCTGCAACCTTTGCTAAGTCACCTGCCCATTCCCGCAGCCTCTTCATGATTGTCTTTCCAGCTTTATCCAAATGTTCAAGCCCTTGCTCATAGTCTGAGGCTGACTCCAGGGTGTCAAGAATATGTTCTCATCAACAGCATTTGCTTCATTGTCCAACCAGTTCTTGTCCAATGATGAAATGGTTTCTGCCCTAGCTAATGTAGAGGCCATCAGGAACTGGTACCCTTTATGTAATCAGACAGTGAGTATGGTCACAAATTATTTTCCTGCATTTCTTACACTGTAGAATTGAAGCCTTTGATAGATCTTGCAACTCCCAGGAAGTAGATTCAAAAAATATTTACTTTTGAGGAACTTACTAGGCATTCTTTGAAAAAATCGAAATTTTTTCTGACTGTTTTTTCATGCATTTCTGACTGCTCTACAACTTTTTCAATTTTGGATCCCAAGATTTTGCTGCCATTTAGGGTTAGGTTTATTATGTAAACTTGTCACCTATTGTAATATAAGGTCCTACAGGCCAGGTGGCAAGAGCAACTGATCATTTAGCTTTGAACTACACATCTTAGAGGACAGAAATTAGAGTGAAAAGGTAGGCCTGGGGTACTTTGGGTTAGGGACTAACTTGGATCAAACCATGCCAGATCCATATCCAATCCATGGGTAAGCCAGTTTCCAGATTGGATTGGGTAAGATCTGGATATATCCACCATATCCAGGGTCATTGGGAGGCTGCATCGGAGTGTGACATTGGGTAACACTGTAACAGTAGGGTGCTCAGTGAGTAAACAATGAAGTTGAATTTTCTCACTCAAATCTCATCCTCTTAATGTATAATTTTAACCATTTATAGAAAATAGCTGTATGTATTCTCCCTTAAAGTTTCAAAGAATTTGGTCAAGTTTTCATGCCAAGAAATCAAACAGATAAGACTTATCCATAGATATGATCCATTTAGGTATCCAGGCTACTGGTGCTGATATTTCTTCTTGATTGAAATATATTTTTATCAAATACTACTTCATCTCTAAACTATAGGGTCTTTGCTATGCAAGCACATAAAAATCTTGGAAATTTCTGCAGAACTGTACTTACAGGAGCTTGTCTTTCACAGAGTGTGCAAAAATCGGTCATTATCCATGTTATTCCCTAGGTAACAGTGTAACAGTGGCTGGCTTTGTAAATGTTGTAATTTTGACTTCTATGTCTATCACTAAGCTCAAAACTTGGTAACATATTGAAATAAATAACTAAGCTTTAACTTAGTTAGACAAATATTGGCTGAATAATATGAAGAGGCAATGAAACACATACAAGGGAATGAATACTAGTACAAGAAACAAATGTAGAAGACATGAGCCACATACAAGGGAATTAATACTAGTACAAGAAACAAATATAGAAGACATGAGTCACATATATATACAAGTACAAGTGAAAACAATACTAGAACAAGACAAAAATCATAAGTGAACTGAACTATGATCAAGTTTCAAAAAAATCATTATCTGAAGTGTCCATTCTGTGCTGGATGATTTCTGCTACTTTTTCAAAGCCTGGAAATAATGGTGTCTTAGCCCAAGATCCTAATGCCATTTGAGCTTTGAAGGTTTGTGAATTCATATTGTGTTGTATAAAATTTATCTGTCTTCTTCCAGTGGAAAATGCTTGCTCAGCATCAACTGATGTTGCTAGTAGCAAATAAAAATAGCAAGGAGCATACATAGAGCAGAATAATTTTGAAACTCACCTGGTGCAGAACAGAAATCTGAACCCATTTTTGAAAGAGATGGTCTGCTTCCCAATGCTTGATGCCAGTACTTCATATATCCACCTGCTTCCTGTATACTTGAGGAAGGAAGTAGAGGTTCCATAAGATAAGTCTGGATATGATCAATTCCATACTGTGGCCTAACTTGCTGGGTTGCATAATGGGATACCTTTGCTAAAATCTAGAGAATTAGAGAAGATTCATTCAATTTAAATAAGAAATACATACACAAGCAGTGGGTTCAGCAATGATCTCATCCTCAGTAGGTGCATAGTGCTTTTTCCACCTCTTGATGACAAGTTCCTCAATCTCCTTAACCTGAGCTCTAGTCCAACCATGATCCTAGAACCACTTCAGCTTTCTGTCTGGACACATGACTATGACAATTCAGCATGTAATTGATGAAACAAGGAGATAAAATATGAACTTACCAATGGCAATTAAGCATATATCAGAGTCTTCTGCAAATGCTGAATACTTTTCAATAAGGAGAATTGAGGCCTGACATGCAACTTGGATGACATTAGAGACATCATTAATTTTATCATCACAAGCTGCAATGAGACCCTCATGCAGCTCCTCCAAAGTTGGTAAAACATCAACAATAAGAGGGGCCTCTGCAGTAGAGAAGATATATGTGACTCTATCAAAAAGCTGAAAATTAACATTTAGTGAGAAGAATAAATTAACAATGTGAACATACAAAGAGGATTTGACAGACATCTTCAGCCATTTTCCATTGATCCTCTGTCAATTTGTATGCTTGTAGACTGTTAGCTGGGTTGGATGTAAGCTGCTGAACAACATTCTCAAAATGAGAATGTGCAACAAGACATTCCAAATCTGAATTCCATTGAGTAGGAACCTGACATGAAAGCATACAGTGTTTACCTTCCAAGTCTTCATCATCTGCAACAAGTCTATCAAACTTTTCATGAAGTGATGATGAATCATGAACATAATGAGCAAGCCTGCAACCTGATTGTACAAAGATTAATTAATAATCAAAACATTTTGAACAAAATGAAAATACCCAAGGAAATATCTTAACAGCTTCCTTTTCTTCTGTTTGATCAATTGTAATACCTTTCCTGGCCATTATTTGAATAGCCTTGCTGTGAAGTGTCTTAGAAACTTTCTGATTATGTGCTGCCTGGCCTTCATCATCCACATCTGCCTCCTGTCATATCCCACTCATGATTACTGCCCATACACTCCTAATCAAGTTTACAATCAATCCTGACACTTTCCTGACTCACTGCATCATCTCTGGTTTACTCAGGTTCACTCTGGTCTATTTCCATTTCTCAACTTATATGTTTCAGCCACAAGACACTAGTCCTCTATCAGTATATTCCTCTGCATTAACATTTATTTACTATCATCATATGCTCTCTTTCATTTGACCCACTTACTTCTCCTTTGCACTTAGTATGTTTAGTACTCTGCAGTATTACTCTGGGTAATTACAACTCTCAGTATTTAGTACCTCAAATGTACTGTAGTACTTCAGTTTTTTAATTACTAAAACTTTACCATTGCCAGTTTCATCCTCACTGGTAAAGCTACCCTTGACATCCCCAACATCCTCTGCCTCTCAATCTCTCCTTATCATCATTATTGCTCTCATGCTAAATCTCCAGTCTCCAGAGATTTCACCTGACCAGTCTCTGGTCAGAAAGCTGAGTTCACAATCTCTTACCTCTGTTCACTTCACTAAATAATAATCTGTAAATTGGAGGTTAGAAATAAAGGGGGTGCAGCACATAAGCTGAAGCCACCATCCATTCTGATTCTTCTCTTTGATGTAGCACTAGAACATGTTCCTGGAGATATCAACAGAGTCTCTGGTTACTTTCTTTTGCCCCTCCCAAGTTATTACTTGCCTGGCAACTCTAGGTCTTACCTGGAAACAAGTTCTTGATACCTCCAGACTTGCATCAACCTCCTCTTCAACAGCTATATCTGCATCATCTGAGTCTTCATCACCCTCATCCAGTATAATCTCCTCCTCATTTCCAACAGCCAGGACACTCCAGGCTGCTGATATCCACAAGATTTCACACCAGCTGCAACAGTGACCTTCTTCTTTGGTTTTGGCTTCTTGAAAAAGAATGAAATTAATATCTATTAAAAATGAATTGAGAATTGGTCATATGTTAAATAGATAATAATATTTACTTTTGCAACCAGGTTGAAAATGTGAGCAAGACAGTGAAGGTGACCATGCATTCCAGTAAATGAAGGTATCAACAGCCCAAGATAATCAGCCAATTTATCACAATTGCTTGCATTGTCCATGCAGAGTGAGAAAAGCTAGGGAAATTGGCATTAAGCAATTCAAAATCCAAATAAAATATAATAACAGAATATATTTACTAGCTTTTGGAGTCCAAATCTCATTAGGCAATCTGATACAACCTTTGCCATATATTTATCATCATGTTTTTGTGTTAACCTGTAGATTCCAGTGAGTCTGTATTCTGAAAATAAATACACATGTAATATCAAGCAGACATATTGTATAAACTCAAGAATTGCCCTATGGATAGACCCATTTTCATACCAAACAACTACTAGACCAAGATAAGATGATACAATAGGTAAATTCCAGCCATCAAGCACAAGATGAATGGTACTGTTTAATGACTTATTCATAGAATTAATGGCCATATATTAAATATTTCAATTTTAAATTTAACTTACCAGGAAATAGTTCTTCACATGCTTTGACAGTTCCAAGTACAGGTGATTGATGTCACAACTGACAGTCACTAGATGGGGAACCTTGGTACCAGGTTGCAACATGTCAACTTTTTTTTTATACCGTTTATCTGATACAGAATTAAATGGTCATGCACTAGCTGCACATCACATAGCAATAGCAGCTCAAGGATTGGCCTCTGTGTATGGATAATCTGGTTCAGGCTTTGGTGGAGCCTTAACACCCTGAGCAGATAGACATTGGTTCATTGCCTTCACTAGATTACTAGTACCTTCACTTGTCTTGGAGCAAGGACAATACAAAAGACCTTTATGAAGATGAGGATGGTGTTTACAGGTGAAAACATAAGTAAGGCTGAGAGGTGAGCCATCTGTGTTGTAGTTTTGTTGAAGAGTGGTGTTATAGTGATTGTAGACATCAGAGTGCCGTGCAGAACAAGCAGCAACTGGAAATATTATTATTCTATGATCAGTAAACTATTTAATGGTTTACTCACTGATAATCTCTCTATCAGACAATTCCCACACTTTTAAGTCACTGTGTTTGTTGATCACAGGTGCTGCAGCAACTATCTTGCTCTTGATAGGGGATACAAGAACAAGTGGAGGAGATTCTGAGTGTAGCAATGACAGTACATGTGGACCATGTTCATTATCTGAGTCAGATCCAGAAGGGACATCAGGAAAATATTCAGCAGATGAGCTATGACTGCAAGATTGCATGCATGCAGCTTGAGCACAATTAGGGGCACAACCACAACCATGACTAGGGTCTGGGACCGCAGCTGCAGCTCAACCTTGTGCACAGGGAGGCATTTGACAAGAGGGAAGGATGTGGGACCTTTGTTTCTCCTCATTTTGCTGATATGAGGCTTGGAGTTTCAACAGTGATGTGGGAAGAAGTGGATATATACAAAAATAACTATAGGAAGAGTAAAAATAGCTATTTTACCCACAGATATCCATGGTACCTACAGGAATTATCCAAATCCAGAAATAACACATGGGTAAGCTATCCTTGGATCAATATCTGGATTTATGTAATCCATGTTAGTCCCTACTTTAGGTCATTTAGAAGGTTTATCTCACAATCTTATAAATATTTTTGATCAATATACCTCCCAAAGTCTGTTGAAACATGGTACAAATTTTTTATTTTTTCTTAGTCAGATTTTGCTGCTCTTGGTGCTTATTAAGCTGATTACATAAGCTAGCCAGTTCCTGATGTCTCTTCCTTACCTTAGCATCTAGTTCCTTCTTCTGAGCCTTGATTGTTTCTATAAATTTTAAAAAACCCTTTCTTGAGGATTTCAAGTGGCCTAGGAGCCATAGAAGTGATGTTTTTGAGGTAAAAAAAAGTTCTAAAAATCATTTTTGAGCTATTCAGTGTGCACAGTAGCACATCACAACTCCTAGAGGGTTATTTTGGGGCTATTCATTCACCACAGGGGCAATGAGCAACTGATGAACTAATTATTTGACCATATAACTAAGGGACCACATCTAATATGGTAGGCAAGCCTATGGGTTTTACCTGCAGGGGGGTATGGGGTAGGGCTGCACACTGTAACCATAAAAGTACAGTTGTATGGGTAAGTTGTACAGGTACCTGTATTGTACTGTCAGTGCTGGAGATGCAATATTTGATGGCCATCATAATTACAGCTGTATACCATATTGACTTGTACAATAACACTTGTGATACAGGTTATATGGATAAATGAAAATTATCATTAGCTCATTGATTTGTTTGGAGGGTCAAGACTCCTGCAAATAGTAATATTTCCTTCTTACAGCTCTTAGCTGAAGTGATGCAAGAGCACAGACTTTTGGGTTGCCCAAATCAGTTCCCACACCCTTGGCTCTCTCTCTCTTGCACTTCATCTCAATCTTTGGTTGATTTCCAGCTTAATGTACCCTCATAAGTCCAATAAAATGCATGAAAAGCACTAAAAAAGATACTAGTACCACAATATGTATAATTGTCCCCTATTTTAATGAGAAACATCCTTGTCCATCTCCTCAAGCTATTTTGTCATTGTCTGCCCCATCCCTTTCTTCAGTTTCATCCTCCTTTAGGTCAAGCATCTCAAGTGCATTTGGATTGCCTCAAAAGGACTTTGCTGCCAAGTTCCAATGCAAATGTACTGCACCTGATGAACAGCTCAAATTTCTGGAGTTTTCCCCAAGAAGACATTGATGCAGTTGATCTGCTTCAGTGGTGGCTAGGGCAATGTGCTCAATTCCCACAACTATACCACCTTGATCATGATATTTTTTCCATTCCAGGTATGTTGTAATCATTTAAAAGTTTGACATATGCTCACCATTAGTCATGAATTTTATTCCAGGATCAGCTGTTGCAGTTGAACATATTTTCTCTGGTGGGTGGGATACTATCTCCTTTTGTCATGCTAGCCTCAAGTCAGAGACTATCAGAATTCTTATGCTAGTAAACCAAAGATTGATTCTTGCCTGTGAAAAAATCCTAGCCAAGTTTTGTCTTGAAGTAACTTTAGCACCATAACTTTAGCACTGTAACCTCTTTATTTTGCTTTCTCTGTCCATTACAGTATACCAGCACTCCTTGGCACAGTGCACTGTAACTTTCCCACCACTCTATCTCTGGTCTTCAAATTTGGTACACAATTGCTCATGTATAGCATCTATGTCTAGTATAAAGATGAGAATATTCAGGCAATATCTGGAGAAGATATCTTGATGTATACATTAAATTGTGCAAAAAACGGAATTTGATGGTTTTTATTTCCTCAATCGTATGCCTTCCACAATGAGTATAATCCTTATGAAAAATACCACAGGTATACACCACTCTGAGATGCATGTGTACCAGTTTTTGAGGCAAGCAGAGCAGAGCTGAGGGAGAAATAAATTTCAAGGAATCAACAAGTATTCGAGTATAACAGATTGTGTGCATCAGCAGGACAATTGATGGGCGAGATAGGATGTGGGAATGGAAAGATGACATATATCATAACTGTGTCAAGGAGTGAATTTCATGACAAAATGATGCTATTCAATGCACATCGAATTTAACCATCTTCTTGACCTCTGTTAGCCTTGAAAACTCTAGGGTCTATTCTAGATATGCTAATTGAAAGGCTCATCAAGTTTTTATTTAAGATTTATTATTTTGGATGCTGTAATTCGAAAATTTCAATCATCTGTGACAAGGAGTGCCAGTACACTGTACTTGACCTTAATACTCTACTCTTACTCTTCCTTTTTTTTATACTTCCTTCATATTTTGCTAGAAAAGTGTACCCATATATACGGCCGTATAACCGTTTTTGGCCCATACCGTACCGTCGAGGAATGTAGAACTGACCATACGGTACGGTGCGCAACCCTAGTATGGGGTATGGGTTATTGCAGACCTATGGGTTATGGTATGCAATTCCCCGCCCACCAAGTCGGTAGATGGCTCGAGCTATGGGATATAAGGGGCTATGGGTTATAAAAGGTATGGATTATGGCAAGTTCGGCTGTATTTATGCATTCACTTAAAGGCTTATATTTTTTCTTGGGCCTCGGCGATGCTGTCATACGACATACGGTACAGCCAAACCCATAACTGTACCCGTACCCGTCATACCTAAGAATCAAACTGCTGACGGCCGTAAGTCATACGGCCGTTGCCATAATGGTACGGCGTACAGCCCTTCTGTCAGCTGCCCGACTTGTCCCTCCATAAGACCCTTATAATTGCGAGCTGAAAGGGCCGGTACTAATTTACGTCGTTCGTGGAAATCGCCCCACTGGCACGCGGTCTTCTTCGTCCCAAAGAATGAGAAAAAACCGTGGCGCATTTTTAAAGTAGCGGGTCCTGACGATAATATGGATGCTGTATGCAAGTCATCGACGCATAATCTCCTTCGAGTACTACATCCCAGCAAAGTGGAAATGCGATAGCCATCAGCATTCTCTAGCTTCGATGTGCTCCTCTTGCCTGTCAGTATGCCAATTGTGCGCCGATCGGACACTGAACTTAAAGCCGTCTTGTATTCTTCCCGCCAGATCTTACATATATACACAGTTGAGCATTTCGTGGTGGTGAATCGAGCAGAAAGTCAGTGGTAACGCCATAGTATGCTAGGAATAACCAGGCTGCGCCAGACGAACCCTACAATGACCCTCGACATGAGTACATGAGTCGGATTGATAGTTTACTGAGTAGTTACGCAAGTGTTAGCTTCTGGCAGTATTTTCAGATCAGTATTCATATAGCTCGCAAGAATCATCTTTAATATGCCGCCACAAGCTCTCCGAAATGAACAGGTGACGAAACTGTCCGTAGAATATATATTTGCGCAATTTTTAGCATACAATTCTTCCTATTCACAGGGGAAATATTATCTCCCTAATTTCGAAAAACAGGAAAGCAGAAATATCGAAAAACTTAAAGATCAAATGGGAAAACGAAAAACAATTTGGCATGATCTCGATGGTATGTAGGCCCGCCACCTCAGCTCTTGAGCTTTCCCACGAGATCGGGGCTGGCCGGTCGGACTCAGTACTCCCCGTGGATTCGTTCAACGGGCGCAACACCGCTCTAGAGCTGATGGAAGTACCCAATCCTAGTAGTGCAATAAATAAGTGTTACAACAAAGGGTATTGTGGCCTTCGCCAAGTACGCGTCCGTCACGGAACTCATCGTTGTATTCGCTTGCGTCATGTGCGGATTTTTAATCAACTGCTGTCTGGAATTGCGGATGTGGTGATTATTAACTTCAATCCTGATCTGTCTACCACGCTGGAATTTGGAATTGGAGTAACACTGTGGAGAGGTGCTCATGTACGCGCCGTTCTCAGCGGACAATTACGAGACAAATCCATCGCCCGTCCAATTGACAACGATACCTGGCGTCCCGAAAAGTAAATGTTTCCGAGATCAACTCACGAAATGGAGCTGGAATGGTTTCGTTCTGGTCAAGGTACATGCTCCAACCCTTATCAGCCGAGTTGAGTAAGGATCGTGCAAAGCATCACTTTACAGGACGCAGCTCACGTACTCAAATGGTATAGTTTATGCAGCTTTACGTCGAGTTGACCTTTTAACGATTACGACAAGGCACCCATAATTTCAGCAACCTTATTCATAGATTCATCACCTTCTCAACTAGCTTGATCATTTTTAAATAGGAGCCTATACCATGCCCTCGGATGAGGTCAACGCCACATAGGTATGAGAGGACACTCGCATACAAATACGTCCTGGGGCACTGCTGATCGGGTACTGCGTCGTGATAAAAATCAGTCTATGGAGAACAAACTCTCTCCGATGAGTCAAAATTCTGGATGCCTGGAATGACAGGAATTCCTGCGACCCATTTGAGGAAACTAGGGAGCAACTACTATAAAGTGCGCCTTGTTTCATTTCTTGGCTTTCAATAGCTTCATAGTCGGCTTATAGCGCTCATACGATCCCCCTGTAGTTCTATATTCACTCATGTCTCGCGTTGTTATCACTGGAGCTGGCGGAGGATCTCCTAACCGTCTTGAGATCCACGATTTCGTCAAGCAAGAGAAGCAGTTCTCCTTGTATATCCAGGCACTTCGTATGCCCCCATATAACTGCTTCAGTGAGAAACATACTGATGCTTGCTCATATTTCTAGAATACATGTATTCTCACGATTCGCAGGACAACGTTTTATCGTTCTTCCAAGTTGGAGGAATTCATGGACTTCCCAATATTCCTTGGAATGGAGCGGTGGGAAGCAAACCATTCGATCCTAACCAACAGTGGGGTGGTTATTGCACTCATGGATCCGTTCTTTTCCCGACATGGCATCGTCCTTATGTCATGTTATATGAGGTATTTAAATAACAAAACCAATCCAAATTATAGCTCACTCGCTGTTTTCTACAGCAAATCCTTAATCAGAGGGCCCAGCAGATCGCAGCAATGTATAAGGTGGATCAAGATAGCTGGAAGAGTGCAGCTATTGCGTTGCGTCAGCCCTACTGGGACTGGGCTGCAAATTCAGTCCCGCCGCCGGAGGTTATCTCGCTCGACACAGTCACCATTACGACACCTGACGGGAAGAAGACTCCAGTGCCCAACCCCCTACTTCACTATACATTCCATCCCATTGACGCCTCATTCCCGAGTCCATATAAATCGTGGCAGACAACTCACAGGCAGCCCAAGAGCAGCAGCAAGAATACCACGGACAATATAACGCAGCTACAGAAGTGAATAATGCTATATGATGTTGCATTCACAACCAGTACTCACTTTATTTTGTATGAATAGGATCTTATCGAACGCTCAGAATGACATCACAACTGGAACATATGCGATGCTCACGCGCCTACATGATTGGACGTCGTTCAGTAACCATACAACTGGGAACAGCACCGCGGCTAACAGTGTCGAGTCTATTCACGACAGCATCCATGTTTATGTCGGAGGTAATGGCCATATGTCCAATCCTGCAGTTGCTGGTAAGCATAACAGTTTTTGTACTGTATTCTGGGATCCGAATTGGTGTGTCGTTAGGATTTGATCCCATATTCTTCTTGCACCACGCCAATGTTGATCGGATGCTCTCATTGTGGTCTGGCCTAAATCCTGGAGTTTGGGTCAGCCAAGGAGATTCTGAGGATGGAACCTTCACTTTACAACCAGATGTTGTTGTGAACGAGAAGACACGTAAGACACACTTATTATGTGCAAATAAGTTGGCGAACTGATTGGATATTGAAGCTCTGACGCCGTTCTGGAATGCGCAAACGACCTTCTGGGCATCTTCAACTTTGCATAATACTGCAGCGCTTGGATATACATATCCCGAGTTCAACGCTTTGGATACGGGTAATACATCCGCTGTTCAGAAGGCCATTGCGCAGAAGGTCAATCAATTGTATGGCAGCTCATCCCTTGGACTTTCGCCAGTTAGTTCATTAGCTGCAGTTCCATCTGCTTCCTTGAGCGCTGCTGCCGAATCGCAGGTCAATGAATCTGCAGCGCAATCTTCTCAACAGAACCTCGCTGCTTCAGTAGTCAACCAGCCTGCCTTCGTTTCCTTATTTGCTGGTGGTGTCACTGCGACGACCCACGGCGGGCATACTGCTTCCTCTACCCCACCTCATTCTTCCACTGACGACTCTAATCAAATTTGGGATTGGACCGCGCGGATTGAATTTAAGAAGTTCGAACTCGGTTGCAGCTTCGCCGTTCTACTCTTCCTCGGCAACGTTCCCGAAGATCCTGAGGAATGGCTTGTTAGCCCTGACTTCGTCGGCGCTCAGCACGCGTTCGTCAATAGCGCCGTAGACCGCTGTGCTAACTGTCAACATCAGGCAGACATTGTGATAGAAGGGTTCGTGCATCTGAATAATCCGATCGCTCAACATTCTGGTTTGGCCACTTTCGACCCGGATGCTGTTAAGCCTTACTTGACAAAGGAGCTGCACTGGCGTGTTCAGAAGGTCTATTTTCTTTCTCATTAGTGTTGTCCGTATTATTTGAGTTGAGACTAACCATCTAATTGTAACAGGTTGACGGGACACCAGCCGACCTGCACTCGCTAGAGGTTAGCGTGATTGCTACACCCATGTCATTCCCTCCAGGAGCAATGTTCCCAGTCCCTGGTCAGCCACAGCGTCATGGTAGCATTACTCATGGTCGCTCAGGGGGCAGTCGTCAGGCGTAGTCGTATCAATAAGTCACTTGAAATATGCAAATATGGTTGTCCCATAGTGGGTTTCAGCATCTGCTTCCCAGAAAGTCCAAATGGTTCCTTTGCCAATTATCACTGGTAAAAGTTTGTCTTTTATTTGCGAAGATGTAAAATACTGTACTACAAATAGGATGTATTCAATTGGATTTCAGTGGTATGAAATATGTTTGGTGATTCACATCCAACTCAATACATGTCGAAATTGGGGGCATAAATGAGAGGGCCCACACATTACTTGTAACCCGAGCTTTCCATTGAATTATGAAAATGTCCTATCCGTGCCCTCGTTAATAGTCAGAAATCGGTTCCAAAATCTGATTCGACAAATCCCACAATCGAGCTGCATGTTCCTGGATAGATTATCTTCCTTGACTTGCGACTCTGTGAACAAGGCACCGCCTCTACCTTTGAGTTCTGGGGATAAGGGGCGAATAGATATATTGCAATCCACTGGTGATGTCCTGAAATGAGAAGCGAGAGTTGTTAAAATTTTATGTTCAGGGCGCCGGAGAAAAAGATAACAAGGAGTTTGAAACTGGATGATATACTATGAGAGGAATATTATACGTTCCAACTTTGTTCTGGAAGCCTTCCTGCACTGGATAGAGATGCAAAGAGAGGTTAGTACCAGAAATCCTATTAAAACCATGTTTGTCAACTAGCGTTCAAAGAAACAGTTATTACGGGTACATACGCGTCAGGGTGAACAGAGAAGCTGTCTGTTCCTTTCAACTTCGCTTATTTGGTTGTGAGACCCTTGGGCACAGAACTTTTTGTGGTGACATATGTGTAAATCTGCGCAGATGCGCACCATAACATATATAACATAAGGGCTTCTAGTGTCGCACTCTAGGCTCTTTATTCATGCTCTAAAGCCCCACAGATACATTTCTAATAATATGTGCGATATATTGTGTAAATTGGCAAAGAGGATGTTAGCGCTCTTCGATTGGCTGTAGGCTCGCATAGACAGGAATTAGTATGGTGAAAGTGAGATACGAGGAGGGGGAGATTATGAAGAGTGATATTTGTGTCATCAAAGCCATAAGTATACACGAGGTGTGAGGCGTTCATCACGCAGGCGCCAGGAGCAAGCGCTAGAAGGAGAAGACCGGTGAAGAGGAAGTGGCCAAGGTGACAGGTGAGAAATCATGGTTAGAAGAAGGGGAAGGACGTACGTACCAAGCGCTTTGACCTCTACTGAGGCTCGCTAGATGGAATGGTAATCTGTGAGGTCGATGATGAGATTTTTGACGATATTATTGTTGCTGCCGGAAGCAGTAGCGTTCGCTTGGATTTAGGCCAGGGCATGTTTCAACCTAATCATTTAAATAGTCTAGCGGCGTGAATCTCTTGGATTGTGGTTTCCTTGTCGATGGTGGGGGTCACGGTAGAGTGGTTATTTTATTCGCGCAGAAAGAACTTTGCTTATTATATACCTCACGTGACGTTCTTAGTAGTATCAGTACGGTAACGAGTTACAAGCGGCAAACGCTGGGCGCGGATGGGGGATTGCTCGGCAATTCTGAGAATCATACATATGTACGTAAGTATTTCGTTGGTATGATAACGGAATGTGAATATACGGCGGCACAGAAGAACCGAAGCGAGGTTGCCTTTGGTTTTCATCTGGCTTTCATTCAACCTTTACAGACTTGCACGTCGATTATCATTTCGCAGTCATCGTTCCGGAATAAAGCATTTATCCGGGATCAACGGTTTTGCCAAATAGATCAATTAAACGCTCGTCACGCGTCACTAAATCCCATGCCAGAAAAATAGTGTAGGACTGAGGAAGAGTGCTTTGGGGTGCTCAGAAGATGACCTACTCACGATGGAGGACGCTCTCAAACTTGGTGTGCATCCGTATCATCAGCAGTTGACGTGTCTTAGGGCACTCGAAAGATGCTGCGCAGTATCTGGATTCTTGAAAGAGGGAGCAGGCATATCAGGGGGCTAAAACGCAGGCCTGAATCGATGGTTCCAAGCAAGTCGAAGGAGCCAATCCAGAATTACCAGCACAGAAGCAGGCACATGCTTGTTCAAATACTCGAAAGCTAGAGCAAGAGATGTATTTCCGAATACTTCGAAAGTAGAATTTTCTGGGTGATGAAAGGCAGGGGCAGCGGCGCGAAGGTAATAAGGGCGCGAAAGCCGTGCTTAATAGAAGATCAAGATTGCGTCCAGCAGTAAGAACAAGAGCGTGAAGATAGGCCCGATAGCAGGAGCAGGATCACAAAGCAGTAAGCGCCTCTACGATCCCGTTCAAAGCCGGCATATATCTGGTGCTCAATAAGTAGGGTCTACGTGGGGCCAAAATTCGGAACGGAATCTTTTCTGACACTAAAAACTGTCGCAAATTCAGGGATAGGTAGGGCATCTCTCTGCGTTCGAAAGTGAGGCATCAAAAGCGTACGCAACTGTTCCAAAGACACAGCAGACGCTTCGTTGTCTGCTTTGGCTACAGCAGCAGCAGGCGAATATTTCTCCAGGTACTCGAAAGATGAAACAGCATGAGCGAACCGCGGCCCTTCGAACGATGGAGCAGGCGAATACACGACTACTCGAAAGGTAGAGCTGAGGAGCACTTGTCCGGTTTCTCGACAAATTAAGTAGCCGTGTACCCGTGGCACGAGAGAACGAGCAGAAGCGTATCTGGATTGTCAAAGGCTGGAACGCATCTCGGTGCTCGAAAGTCGGAGGATGCGGTTGGCCAAGTGCTCTTACAGCGGCATAAAAGACACCGCTACGCAATACTTTGGCCAGACGCGTATCGCGCTACGACCGCAGAAATGGGAACTGGCATGCATCCAGAAGTCGGAGGTATGCATCAGGGTGCATGAGAGGTACCTGGAGTGCGGCCGTCCGCTCCACTCGGAAGTCGAGGGCTGCATAAGCGGAAACCGTGCTGGTGGGCGAAGATGGAAGCGGCGGGGATGACAATGGTGATCACCACGGGGGTGGACGGCAGATGGCGATGACAATAGAGGAAAGATGGCGATGGTGATGGGCGATAGGTGGCGATGGAATCATGGTGGTGTGTGACACATGATGGCGAGGGCAATGGACGCACACCGCACACCACGATGGTGGCGCTGAGAGGAATGGTTACGTAGACGGGCTCGCATACACGTTAATGTTGATCGCGAGCCCAACGACGCGTACTTATCCACCTCGAGCTCGCATCACGCCTCGATACCAATGGCACAACCCACCACACACACGCGTCCAGCCGTCAAGCCTGTATTCTTCCGTCAATTGCCCGAGATACGCTTCTCCTCCGTGAAGTGCCCACGGACGAGGTACATCTCGCTGTCGGCGGCGAGGACTGGATCCTCGAGGATGTCGTGTCTAAGTACATATATTCTTCCGCTGAAAGTCCTCTATCATGTCATGTAGGCGCCCACGATGACAGCAGCGATGAACGAAGGACAGTGTGAACGAATGGGTGACGCCCTGCACCAGCGACAGCATGAATCCACGACACACGATGCACCTGTCTAGCCTATATCCCTCCTCCCGAGCGAAAAGGTAGACAAGGGCACTTTCTCCCATCCCAAAAAAGCATCTGAGGCGATGACGAACGAAAGATGTCGGATTACGTGGCCAAGTTGCTGCCGATGAGGTTTGGTCCATACACGTACCTGCCCCGCATTCTCAAGTCCATGTCCCGCCGTCAAGAAGCCTGCTATTCGTGCTTCCATGCCATAGCGGAGGCGGCGGGAGAATGGACCACGTATGACCACGGGACTTGGTACATGTCAGAGACAGGCTTTCGTGTGTCTCAAGGGCGAGCTTTCGTACTTGTCCAGGGAAGGCTATCGTACATATCCAGGGCGGGTTTTCATACGCGCCCAGGGCGGGCTTTCGTACCTATTCAGGGCGAATTTTCATACGCGTCCAGGGCGGGCTTTCGTACATATCCAGGGCGGATTTTCATACGTGTCGAGGGCGGGCTTTCGTACGCGTCCAGGGGGAGCTTTTGTATGTGTCGAAGGCGGGCATTATAGGTGTCGAAGACGGGTTTTCCTACGTGCCGAGGGCGGGCTTTCATATGTTTCGGGGATAGGATTTCGTACATCTCGGGGGCAGGCTTTCGTATGAGTCGAAGATGAGCCCTCGTAAGTGTCGAAGACGAGCCCACGGACGCATGCATCAATGGCAAGCTCCCGCACATACACGCTGAAGATAATGGGGAAGTATGATGTCGACCACGCATACGCGTCGAAGGAGATGCGTGTTCATACCGAGCTCGTATACGTTCAACGGGCGTATGGGACTTGGAAGACAAATGAGCGTTGCGGATGGACTGTCATCGTGCGACATGGGTCGGGGCTCGATAGTCGATGTCGAGCGTTATTGCTGGCCGCCGCGGGACTGAGGACAGGAGAAGTTGATTGACCATAGTGAACGGGCTCCATAACATTGGGGACTGGGGATGATCCATCGTACAATGACACTGATAGCGGTAGAAAACTCCCCACCAAGTGCCCAACAGCGTACACGTAGCTTTCCTGCACGTGACTTCAGTCATTGTCAGTGTCACTGCCCCGGTTCCCAGCCGAGCCTCGGTCCCAGGCGCTAAAACTTGACTCTTTCGCATTGCTTTCGCGCCTGAGTCTTGTCCGTGTTCATGGCGCGACAATTGTTACACCTCTCTACGCGCCGTCGAATCCTTGGCGCAACTTGTGTCCTGCAGTACCATAGTAGCAGCGGCCTTCGCGCAACTACTGACGGTGCGCCGGTGGCCGTCACTATGTGTATATAGTTTTATGATTTTTCGACGATACAGAGAAAGCCCTATTCCTTCTGATATGTCCTATGCATTTGTCTCCGATATTTTACGGATGTATATATTAGCGGGAAATTCCATTGAGCCAATGGCATACCTACCTACAAGCGATGAGAATTGGGGTGAAAGGAATTGATGTTGATATATTTCAAAAAAAAAAAAACTAATGGTACCGTGGTATAGCGCGGTTGCAGCCTAGATTGTAATCTGCATTGTAATGTGAGAGCTGAGGCCTTCATTACTTATGCCGCAGTGATGCTGGTAAAGTTCTACTTTCTCGGCTGCGCGAAGAGACGGCGGGGAAGGTACAACAACAGAGTTCTTCGTTCAAGGAATGGCGGAGACACGATCACGTTCCACGCATTACCTGCAGATTGATGGCTTTTCTATGTTGAAAGTTACCTGGAAAGATTTTTGTTCATGGGTACGGCTGTGAGACACATAAACATTGTCGCCTTCATTTGAACCTAGCCAAGAGTAGATAAATGACTGGGAACGGATCGACAGATCTTATATCCCGAAACCAACTATATAGAAGGAGCGATGTCAAATCAGTTAGGACTATGAGCTGCACTGAAAAGAGCGGACTAACAAGTGAACACAAATGATTCCTATTCCACTGCAGACCGAATCAAACTTTCTGCTTCTCTTGATCTGGGCTTAATCTTGAACTTGAAAGGTAAAGGATGGCTATGGACGATATATAGTAAAAGATTTTAGCTCTTGTTGGCTCAGAATAAATAAGAGCAATTTGACTTACACGATCAGTCCCTGTTCGCATTCCATAACAGGTTCGATTATTTTTCCTGTGGAGTCAGTCTCTTTGCTTATTTCAAAAACTGATAGGATGGATGCCGCAGTCATCCACAACATCGAAAGTGCGACGTGGGATCCGGGACAGATCCTGGATTTATGTACTGTCAGTTTAATTGGGTTTTGACACTGCAATACCTGAAATATCCACCTTCGTCCAAATCCAAAGATTAATGAAAAGGGATCTCGGGTTTCATCAGTGAGCTTGCCGTCTTTCATAAACCTCTCTGGAGCGAAGGAATCCGGGCTTGGGTAGTCTTCTTCGTTGCGAAGCATAGCCCTGGATGTTTAATGAAATTTTAAAGTAGATAACGCTATACTTCCATGTTTGCTAACCAGATATTTGCTATCACGACAGTCCCTGCAGTGAGGCAATATCCATTGTAGATGTCGTCTTTGTCCAAAGAATGGGGTACGCCTAGTACTGATTAGCATTTCGAGAACGAGATATATTCAATGAATTTACCCATAGGTGTAGGGGGACGCCAACTGTGAGTTTCATATGAAATCTTATATTCGAGAGAAATATAATGAACTTCGTACCGTAAGACTTCCTTCAACACCGCAGACAAATACGGCAACGATGCTTCATCTTCAAACTGTGGAAGACGTTCATGCCGCAATAGGTTGTCTAGTTCTTCTCGCGCCTTGATTTGAACTTCGGGATAGACGAGCATAGCAAGGAGGAAACTGTTAATTGCTGCGATGCTCGTATCGGATCCGGCTTTACTCAACGTAAAAAGTTGACCAACTAATGAGGCGCAAATAAAGCCACTTACCCAGAAAGAACATCGAAGCCGTGTCTTTGATAACTTCCCTTTGACGCTCAATGTCTTTAGAATCGTCCATTGTTTCGAGGCAGAGTGAAATGAACGAGGGTGTAGCGAATCCTTTTGCCTGGAAATTGAATTTATGTCAATCCTTGAGTACATTGACCCCATCATCTGACCGCTTACTATTGTTTCTTCACTCTCAGAGAACGGTGCATCCCGAAATCTCATCGCATTCTTACGCTCCTCCCTAGCCTTTCTCTTAAAACCTGCGCCAGGAAACCAATGCGGAACATATTTCAACGCCGGAATAAGATCAACAAGGAAAGTCCCCGGAATAGCAGCCTTCATTCCCTCCTTCAGTGCTTTTTCAGAAAAATCAATGAGGGGATCATCGGAAGGGCGGATCTTGATTCCGTATGCGACGGAGAGCGCAAGGCCGCCAGACATACTGATACACCGACGCGGTTATTGGTATGACCATTCTCGAGCAACATAGTCTAAGGTACACGATACGCACTATCTGACTTGGCCAAAGAAATCTTCTGGGCGATCCAGAAAGCCGAGTAGCAGCTTCCTGACTGACTCTATGATCCTGGGTTTGTGTACTGCAGTACTGGTTGGCGGGAAATGCTGCTGAAACAATCGGCGACGCTCTCGCCATTTTTGGCCATATGGCATGGCAGAGAATTGGTATCCCCAGCCCATGCTAATGACGATAACGTCTGTGAGCATTCTCAGCATATTTATATAAAATGTACTCACAGGTCGGATAACATCGTAAGATGAGGTCTATCAAGACAAAATAGATGAAGCACTGCCAAAGAACAAGAATATCTCTAACTCACCTACTCGAATAAATACCCGAGCGTTTATCTAAAAGCTCATTCGCGTCCTTTACCGCGTTTAGAATCACGAATTCGAGACCAGGTGCGCTTGCATGGATAATATCTGAATCTAAAAACACAACATACAGACGTTATCGTAAGTCCCAAATTGCACAAAAATGACTTACTGTAATCCTTGCTCCACCTCGCGAACGTCTCCCACTCGGAACCCTTTGGTAAATCGAACAAGTTGCCGACGAGCGGAAACTTCTTCGGCCCAGGAAAAAGGGGGAGGACAGACCTGGGTTTGCGGTGGACATAGAGAAAGAGGCAGAGTGCGAAGAGACAGGCGAAGATGTCGAGATACATAATGAAAGGCAGGGGAAGCGTTACAATTGGAACGGCGATGAGCTCTTGAGAAACATTCCAAAGTAGTTAAGTGGGACTTATCAGTGATCCAAGAATAGGTTCCAGATGGTTACAGTGCCTTGCCCGTGAGTCTGTATAACGAAAATTTGTGTGGTTGATTACAAATGATGATGGTACCTTCGAATTTGCCTGAGATTCCTCACGCCGGTCTGCTTTCATGCATCGACGAGTCATTGTTGCTATAAAAGTCGGCGAACATAACAATTTTGAGGATTTTGAAAAGGAATCTATAAGCGGCATCAGGGCAACTGAAGCGCTTATGTCACACTAATATAACAGGCAAACAACATTTTTTTAAACGAGTGCAATCTCCCCATGCCAGGCACTGTAACACTGACGGGAGTAAGTGGCGTCGATAGCGGCCGAGGTCGCCACAGCGCCAGTATGTACTGCATGCCAAATTCTGCGAACGTTCAGCAGCTTTCCTATTTCCAACCAAATTTATCTCATTCGAATTCCACAACGAAGCACCCTGCATTCTGTAGTGAAGCGCCTGTCCATCGACGTTTTTAACTATTCTAACAGAATAACTGGTGATATTCTTGATCATCTACTACATGTACTCTATTATCCGTCTATAGTGTTTGATTAGTTTACGATTCACAATGTGAACGCATTATATCATATAGTCTCGTTCCGAACGTTTCGGTGCGTTCGGTCCGTACGGACCGTCTGAGTTGCGGCGGAGAATCAAAACCAGTGAATATTCCGCTATATTTGGCCGGACATCATAGGGATAGCCCACGCGGGAGATCTAGGTTGTCTGCCATCAAATATCCCTCGAGATAGCCCCGATGCATTCAGTTGCGCAAATCATAACATCAGAGTATCCAGCGCCCAATTTCTAGGGCAGGGTAGGTTTGCCCTGCTGCACTAACTAATGCAGCCAGTAGTGTGTAGCTGGTTGCATGAATGAGTGCAGCAGGCTGTACCACATGCATACAGTGCATGCAGGGGGCACTGTACTCAAACACTCCTGAGACCCTGCATATGGTGCATGCAGCACCATCCCATCTTGCATGTAGAAATTTGAGTACAGTGTGGGCAGCACTGTATAAACACTTTTAAGTAACATTGCAGGTTAGATAACATGGATTAATATATGTTTAAATTTAAATGATGTTTAATAATGTTTTCAGATCAAGCACTGTTTATATGACAAATTACAACAAAGATGTATTATTAGCATGAATCAAACACTTGACCTGACAGATACTTCACAGAAGCAGTAACATAACATCTGAGCTACAAGGGCTTATAAAAATATGTTATGTTATGAATTAAATTAGATATTAGAATCTATTATTATCACATCCTGGACAATGCTTTATTAATACCCAAGTAGATAACTGTTGTGCAAAACTGTTCAGTCACTGTAAGAGATGACACTACAAAGCAGTATTAATATGGTACCTTCATAAGGACTGGTGGTGTCAGGGTTCACCATTTTTCTAGAATGTGATAGAGCTTACCTTCAAGAACCTTGTAGAACTTTGGAGAATATTGTGGAACATTGTGGAATATTCATGGACATTGTAGAATAGTGTAGAATATTCTAGATGAAGACAGTAGTATATATACCCCTCATGTGCAGTAGCTAGCCTCAGCTTCAATCTCTTAGGATTCTCACTATCAACTGAGAACCAGCTCTAAGGTATTGATCCCTCCTCTGCTCTGCTCTCATCCTCATCTCTCATCCTCTGCTCTTCACTGTTGTTATTTGGTGGCCTTGTAGTGTTGCCCTAACAGATGGCTCAGTTGTTATATAGTTGACTTTCATTTGCCTTTGCATTTGTGATAGTGTTGCCCTAACAGTCCATCAAAGTAAGTGCCTGTTGTTTTTAATGGGGGTTGGCAACATCACCAGGGCCCATGGCAATGATATGTCACACTATGTCACATGCAGCACCATAAAACCTGGTACACAACTCTTTTGACAAGTTCTCCATCAATTCTTGATCAATTTTCACATGGTTTTCACTCAATAAAACATATAAGAGTGTAAATAATATAGATTATTTTATAAAACAATCTTTAGTCCAGTAAAATAGGTGTAAAAGATCTCAGATAATGTGTTCTACTCTTTATCTTTCCAGTTCTGTTCATAGGGAATGGCACAGGTTACCTGCAGGTTTTTATAAATATACATGTAGCCCTCAATGAGAAGAATTTTTTGAAATTTTATTTGTGCAAATTGGTTGAGAAATGGGCTAGCTACATCCCTTGCAAGTTTCAGGTGCTTGCCCCCAGTATTGATCCCAGAGCATGGCTTTTCGTCAGCATGGGTATGCCAAATCTGGAAATCATCCATTTTGGGCAACTTGGTCTGGCAAAAGCGCTGCTACCACATCAAATCTTGGTCTTTCAGACCAAAAGCTGAAAGGAGCGTAGCTCATCCATTTCTCAATGGATTTGGATTTAAAAAATTGCAAAATTTTCAGAAAATGCCACCCTATATCTTATTAGTAAAAAAAACCCGCAAAAATCCACAGGTAACCCACACCATTCCCTATCTGTGGTTATTATTAGCACTCACAGCAGATATCTTCCATAGATGGGCCAGAATCTTAATATCATGCTCTGTTTCAATAATAGAACTTTTTTTATTTTTCAAATTGCACAAATTTTTTGTGGCAGATTTTTTTTCCTCTTTCTTTTTCTGGAAATATGGCACATTTTAGGAACATTTTTTGCTCTAAGTCAGCAATAAGCAGTCCAAAAGACTAAATTTGACAAAGGATTAATAGGTATGATCTGCATAAACATTTCGTTTCACCAAAGCCCATCACAAAAATGACTTCCTGCAGTCTTAAATGGACCTCCAAATTTGGCTGGGACCAGTGGGCAATTTTGGCAGGGAAAATTGCAGATATCACACTATAGGTTCAAATAAAGCTTTTATTTATTCATTCTACCTCATAATATACTCTATTTACTTTCCAGATCATGTCAAAGTTGCTGAAATCTGTTGAAAACTTAAGTGCAAAGCATGAGGCATGTGGGTCACTTATTTCGAGTGTGTGGGAGTATCATGTGCTGTCACATGGTATGGCCGTGCAGCGGTGATTGCTGACCCTCATTTTTAAGGATAATCTTTGTTCCTCAAGTATTTTATGGTCATGCATCTGTTCAGACCCTTCTTCCATCTTCTGATATTCAACCAGTAAGACATCATCAGACTTCTCTTTCACCTCCCATGAGTTGGAGGAAAGTAATACTATTTGATGCTCAAATGGAGGAGGAAGAGGATATATATTCTCTGAATACTGTTTCTTGGTAATCTGTTATGGCAATGGAGCCAAGTGATAGGCTCAAGGTCGAGTTCGGTAGTTCAGTGTTTCTGGGTTTGGTATATGACACACTTCCTAGAGTATAGGACAGTTGTCGAGTTGCTAAGTCACTGTCTAAGTGAAGCTTAGGTTTGATGAGCCTCTAGACAGAGTCTAAGAGGTTTGAGTTTGTCAAGGTTCAAGAGATCAGAGTGAGGATGTCACAAGGCTGTATATTTGCCTAGGTCAAGCTAAGGAGCAGGACCAAAGTACAAAGGTCTACTTATAGTAAAATACAATGGTCTGTGCGCATTGTACTAAGTATAACTATTGTTCTCATTGGCTAGTCTAAATATAACTATTCATGTGATAATTGTCTATTTAAAGAAAGAAAAGTTGCATAACGGGTACGAGTCACGAAGTAAAGAGTTGTAACATAATCTGTCTACTGGTGCTCTTGGAAATGCTGGAGAGCTCAATGAATAGTTCTATTGTTGAAAGCAGTGGCTCAGGCTTCCAAGGAGCTTTGTCCAATATTGCTATTATGGCTTCTCAATCGCCAGCTGTCTGGGAACAAGCTTGGCCAACTGACTTTGCTGGGAGAGGTTCCTCTTATAAGAGGGAATTATCAAAAAAAAAAAATTACTCGTAAAGCATCTAAATCCACTGCTGCTAAAAAGGGGCCTCACAAACCAAAGCAGGTACCTTGTGCTCAATTTTGGCGACGTGTCGACGACTTGTTGGTACCTGTGAACAATCTCGAATACACGATGAACTCGGATTCCATGTCGACAACGAGCTCGAATACCGGCTGATGGAGCTCGCACGTGTCGACAGCGAGCTCAACTGCATATCGACGACGAGGTCGAATACACGTCGATGACGCGCTCGAACGCCTCGGTATTGAGCGCGCATACTTCTTGGTGGCACGCCCAAATAGCTCTCCGCAACAAGTTCGAATACGAGTCAATGACGGGCTCGAATATAGGTTGATGCCAATCTGGGATATCAGTCAAAAACAAGCTCGAATAGGCGTCAATAACTAGCGCGAATACGTGTGGACGACGGGCCCGCATTCCATGTCGATGACAAACTCGAATACTTGTCGATTAGGAGCTCGATACCGGCCAACGGCATATTCGAATATGCGTCGATGCTGAACTTGGCTGCTTGT
Organism: Nidula microcarpa; assembly: GCA_036937055.1. Lineage (NCBI taxonomy): Eukaryota > Fungi > Basidiomycota > Agaricomycetes > Agaricales > Nidulariaceae > Nidula > Nidula microcarpa. Next base: position 11,257 of record JASFDD010000210.1, on the reverse strand, counting down.
CCATGGTGTGCTAGAATGTGTCTATGGGGCGCTTGAATGTGTCAATGGCGAGTTCGAATACACGTCGAGAATCCGAAACCCCGTCCAAAGTGAGCTCCAAAACCCATCCAAAGCGAGCTCTAAAACCCGTCCAAAGTGGGCTCCAAAACCCGTCCAAAGCGAACTGCAAACCCCGTCCAAAGCGAGCTCTCATACGTGTCGACCGCACGCTTGGGTACACGCCCATAATGAGCTCCCGCAAACATGTATCGATATCGATGAGGAGCTCGCATATGTGTCCATGGAGGACTCGAATACTAGTCGGCAGTAAGCTCGAAATGTGTCAAAAGCGAGCTCCAAAATCCGTCGAAAGATACATGTCGATGGCACGCTGGAATATGTATGGATGGCGCACTGGAATACGTGTCGATGGCGAGTTAGAATATTGGTCGACCGAGCTCGAATACGCGCCAATGGCACTCTTGAGTACCTGCCCAGGGCGAGCTCCCGTACATATACATCGATGAGGAGCTCGCAAACGTGTCCATGGAAGGTTCGAATACCGGTCGACGGCACGCTAGCCAGCTTCAATGGAGAGCTAGAAAACGTCGACAGTACGCCCGAACGCAATTCAATGACAGGCTCAAACGCGTCGATTGGGAGCTCGGATAACAAATCGACCACGCGCAGGCAGGCGCCCGACGGTGCGAAGATCTGGGGTATCACAAGCGCTGCTCTTGTACTTTCTTCTTTCATGCCGACGTCGACGGCAGGAGGAAAGATGGCGTGCTATGGCGAGTTCGTCTACGTGTCGATGGCGAGCTCGCATACGTGTCGATGGCGAGCTTACGTCTATTCACGTACATGCCGACATCGCGTCAATGACACAATTCCACAGTCGCAGACGCCCAACGCCATGTTCTCTATGTTCCGGTATCGAAAGACTAACAGGCGCTCCTCTCCTTCAGCTTCGATGCTGTGAAGCGCTCGCGCAATCCTGCGCCATCGTCACGACTCACACCAGCCGTGGGGTCGTCATACCTTCATGGTTGGCATTGACAGTGACAGATCGTGTGCATGGTCTACAGAACATTTCAGCAACGTCATGGACAGCATTACGACATGTACGCACCGTACATCCTCCATGGCGTCGGGGGCGCAGTCGAGAACTAAGAGGGCACTACACCCGGTGTGCGTGTCGAGACGAGACGAAGGAAGGTCCACGGCCACGGCGGGGCCCGTAGACCGCGTTGAGGTTCCCACCTCATCTCACATGAACAAAGGCCGACATCTGGCCGGGCATCACTGTCCTCAGCTCAGTATCATGGACCTGGGTTGATCTGATTCTATTCGCATCCGAGAACCATATGGGCGTCAGGCGAGGCGAGGCAAGGCAAGGGAGGTAGAGGGAGCCGGCGCGGTGAATTGTGTGAAGACCTACAGGCGAAAGTGGAGGATGGGTGGGGCGCATGGGCCATAAGGGTACCAAGTGGATGGACCACGTGCATAGGGACGGTAGGCCCATGAGTGGAAGGGGCCTATGCGGGCGGATCCTCCTGCGATGCCGAAGAGACTGGGGGTGAGGAGAGCGAACCCAAATGCGCTCCGTAAGATTCGGGTCCAGGGCCATCCTACCAAGCCGTATTACAATGACGCTGACAGGGATCCATTTCGACAGACTCGGGGAGGAAAGACGGGCAAGTTCCGAGCACGCTATGAACGTGCGACATTCCCCGCACGTGACGCATGCACAGTCAGCGAGCTCGCCATCGTTGCCAATCCTCTGCCTAACTCGAGGCTTGTCGTCGACATACTTACGTGGTGCTCCGAGTCGCGGCGGGGGGGAGAGAAATGCTTTATCATCCCGGCGGAGGCTCCTTTTTTCTTATAATCCGATCTCTAAGTCGGGTCTCTGCCATTATACTTTCCGTGCCCTCCTCGTGTCCTACAACCCCTGCATAGACGTATTAACGTCGTACCCCGCCGCCGACTTCTCGGATATTAGACCCTTCTATCTCATAATCGATTTCGGGGACCTCGCTTCGCGTTTTTGTTATCGCTAGATCGCACCTGCTGCTAGCGAAATACCACCAGCTAGCCAACCACCAACACCCATCAGCTAGCCATGTCTCCCGCACTCTACAACAACGGGCACGCTAATGGTGTCTCTTCCGCCAATGACATCACCACCAACGGCTTCCCTGCTACCAATGGTACGAATGGCCACTCCACAACCAACGGCACCAACGGCCATTCCTCAACCAACGGCCACCCCACCCACACCGCCCTCGACGGCTTCGGCACTCGCGCGATCCACGTTGGCTCCGAGCCGAGCCCTGAGACGGGCGCAGTAATCCCCGCCATCTCACTCAGCACGACTTTCAAGCAGGACGCAATCGGGGTGCACAAGGTGTGTGCTGCTCTTTTCTCCCTCTCCGAACCCCTTCCCTTTCCCTTGCGTCCGATTCTTTCTGTTCTGTTCGACCATTTCCCTTGCATTCGCGCCTTTCGCGTGCATTTGAACTATGCCTAGCGTCCGAGCGTTTCCCTTCGTCGCTTTATTCGCATTCGTGTCCCCCGCATCTCCGCGTGCAACCATCGCCATGGGCAATGAGCCGCGTAGCTTCGTCTTCTTGCAATTCATTCGTCTCCTCCTTCCCTTCCCCAGCTACCCACTACCCCATTTAGCTTGCATGCATGCCAGCCCCGCTCGATGATTACGTTTCTTTCGTCACCGTGCTCCCTTTGCATTCACATTCTGCTCCACGTGCGAGTACCACCTTCCATCCTTGTTTCGCTTGTGGGTTCGGTTTGTTCTTCGATTCTCTGCCGTACCTCGTATTCCGTGCCCTTCGTTTCTGTCCGCGCGATCATTCTCTCCCCGGATATCTCTTCTCCTACTGCTTCGCTCGCTCGACTGCTCCTATTACTCTACTTCTTTTTCGTCCGCCCTTACCTCATGCTTTTTCTTTCCCCGTCCTCATTACATTTCTCCCATCTCAACACCCCACTAACCCCCTTTTCCCCTCTCTATAGGGCTACGAATACTCGCGCTCTTCCAACCCAAACCGCGCCGCCCTCGAAACCACCCTCGCCTCGCTCGAATCCGGCGGAGCGCACGCCCTCGCCTTCGCCTCCGGCTCTGCCGCCACCGCCACCGTCCTGCAGTCCCTCGGCCCCGGCGCGCACATTATAAGTGTGAACGATGTTTATGGCGGGACGTTCAGGTACATGACGAAGGTCGCGGGCATGGGGCAGGGGCTGGAGACGACGTTTTTGGATTTAGAGCGGTTGTTGGGGAATGAGGATGGGGAACAGACGGTGTTGAGTGCTATTCGTGAGAACACCAAGGTTCGTTTCAATCTCTCAATCACCCCGTTTTCTTCACCAGGCTAACCAATCCCGCAGCTCATATGGGTCGAAACCCCCACGAACCCGACCCTCAGGCTCATCTCCCTCCCGCGCCTCTCTGCCCTCCTCGCCACGCTGCCCGAAAGTAGGCGGCCCCTCCTCGTAGTCGACAACACCTTCCTCTCCCCCTTCTTCTCCTCCCCGCTCCTCCTTGGGGCCGACATCGTGCTGCACTCGCTCACGAAGTACATCAACGGGCACTCGGACGTCGTCATGGGCGCCCTCATCCTCCCCGCGCAGCACACGGCGCTCCTCGAGAAACTCAAGTTCCTCCAAAACGCAGCTGGGGCGGTTCCGAGTGCGTTTGATTCATGGCTCGCGCAGAGGGGTGCGAAGACGCTGCACTTGAGGATGAAGGCGCATGGGGTGAATGCGCTCAAGGTGGCGAGGGCCCTGGAGAAGAGCGAGCATGTGGAGGAGGTGATTTACCCAGGGCTTAAGAGCCACCCGCGGAACAAGCTCGCGTACGCGTCGCTCTCCCCGCACGCGAAGGCATGGGTTGACGCCCTCCCGGCGGAGGACAAGCAAGGCGGGTTCCCGTACGGGGGCATGATCTCCGTCCGTCTGCGCCCCCTCTCCTCCCAAAATCCCACTTCCACCGACTCCCCCGCCTTCCTCGCCGCCGCCCGTTTCCTCACCTCCCTTCGCCTCTTCTCCCTCGCCGAGTCCCTGGGCGGCGTCGAGTCCCTCGCCGAGCACCCCGCGCGGATGACACACGGGTCGATCCCGCCGAAAGAGCGGGAGGAGCTGGGGATTGGGGAGGGGCTGGTGCGCTTGAGTGTCGGAGTTGAGGAGGGGGCGGATTTAGTGGCGGATGTGTTGAGCGCGTTGGAAAAGGTGTATGCTGGTGAGGCATAGAGGCTATGGGGATTTTGTTTGCGCGTACTAGGAGCACTTGATGCGCTTCCGAGTTCGTGCCTATTCACATAGATGGGATTTGGTGTGTGTATATAGCTACTTACAAGATTTGTGTTAATCAAGCAAGCAAGCATATTTTATTTACCTACTCTAAAGCCGATGGCTTAGCATTCAAATCTGCAAATGTTGAAGCTGTATCGCAGACGGACACCGGAGTGCTTGAGAGCGGTAACCAGCAAGAATATGCGTTCGGAGGCCTTGCTAATCATCGTGCAACTGCATCACTATCGCCCTCTTCTTCATCAATCTCCACGATGGATCGCCATTTCCTTATTTTAACCCGGTGTGCCAGAGGCGAAAATGCCGACTCGAACAGCTGCTATACAAGTCCCCAACTCTCTCATCGTTCTCTGCCTTTGTCTTAGTACCTTTTCAATATATCCTTACTAGCCTCATTAACGAAACTCCCAGCTTGATATGCACCCATACACCCTCACGCTAGGACACGACGTGCAATCCTCAACCAACTCCACTCCGGCCTCCCCACTCTCGCGTCCTGCAGCCTCGCCTTGCGCGACCTCCTCCCACCCACGCGACACCACCTCTTTTCGCACGTCGAGACCCAAGACTTCCGCCGCCCTCTCCGCCTTCCTCGTGCTTCTCGACTCGTCATGGTGTCCCGCCGGCTTCGCAATACGGGTCATCGCCTTCCGTGTGCTTTCACTGTTTTGTGATGATGATGGACTAGTAGAGCTGGACCCAGAGTGCGATATGGAGCGAGCTGTGAAGCACCTCCCGCACGTCCGTCGCGTGTTTCAACCTGACGAACTGGGACTACATGCCTTTTCCTATTCTTAAGCTAGTTTTCACCCTCCCAGCGCTGGAAAAGCTGAACCTCGAATCGTTTTACGTCTCCGAGCACAAGGATCTCATGGACCTCATCTCTGGCCTCCCAAAATCAGTGTCAAAGGATGAGCATGCGCATGGTGGGATGAACGCATGCGTCGGCACGAACGTGGGGGTGATCACGTATCCCGTGCCCGCAGCGGTCCCGCGTCACTTCGCGTTGGTGGATACGATGTCGCTGGCTTCTTTCCAGCATTTTGGAAGGAGGTCTTGGAGAGGAACATGCCGCTTTCTGTGGATGTGTTTAAGCTAGAAATAAGTGCATTCCCGTACATGAATCATCTAGATATTCCGTTTGCGTCCCGGTTTATGTCTCGTATTGGACTCTGACAGTAAGCTTTTGCATCAAAATCCCAAACCCGGACTAAGCCAGGTATAACTCAACCAGCCAACGAGTGCTTTCTGCTCATATAACTTTAAGCAGAGGATTATAAGAACTATCCCATAGTTAAATTATCTAGATGTGTCAATTTGCGCTCCGTACAAGTGGAATGGATAAAACTCTTCATCCCGGAAGGACGTCCCTGTTGGAAGATTACCACTGCGAAAATCGAGTCCCTCGTACGCCCATCCTCCTTAGACTTCCTTCTCCCACGACATTAGAAAATCTGACGATAAATTCATGATTGACTATCATGAAAGCAGTCATATACTAAACACTCTGGAGACGTTCGACTGGGCGGGGATTATTCATTTCCTTTATAGAGGCTTATTCTGTAATCTAAAGCAGCTCAGATTCAAATTGGATGGTCGTTCTTTTACGAAAAGAAGTGAAGAAGACCAGGCGGAATTTTCGCATTTATATGCTTGAACTACATTCGATTAAGACTGAGAAAGGTCATGTAAATTACGTTTTCTAAATTATTCATCGCAGGTGTTCATCAACGTTTTATCCCAATAGCTACCTGATACTGTAAGTCATTTTACGCATTTCAAAGTATTCGTTGATTTTGACAGAACGTATCAATGGTAGTCTCGAGGACATGATAAGCATAAAAGTGCTGGCAGAGATGCAGCATATATAGAAGAGAACGAATACTTAATCAGGAAAATATGGCAATGAAACGACTGCGTCGTCTCAGTTCCAAGTCCACTACAGTAGGGTAAGGAGCAGATTATAAGATATAATGGAGCGCGACTTCAATAATACATATATAAGATAATCTTTTGCTCGTGCTCACAATCTAATTTATTAGGTATACTTATACAATGTAATATTTGAGTTTTGAATTTATGGGACGGCACAGCATTTGTGTCAACGCTTAAATGTTCATGACTTAGTTCCGCTAGAAATAAGAACAGCAGTAAACCATCCCAACTCCTTTTATTCCATCCCATTACCATAAATCTGGCATTCTCTATAATTTCCGTATATTTGTACTGCCGCAGAATATAAAAATCCGGATCTCTTTCAGCTCTATTCAACGGGTCTGACGCGATAAGCTTGATCGAAGTTCGTATCCCATAAATTGTACAGTGAACTCGACTGGTAAAAAAAATTCGTAATTGTAAAAAAAATAGAGCACAAATCATTTAAAAGATTGAATCGAATTTATCAACAGAAGGCAAATGGGCAAGAACTCAATCGGTGCTAATTTTACTCTGATTAGGCGTATTTGTTCATCCAGTCACGTCCAGCAGTCACGTGAATAAAACTGCGGTCCTGGCTATTTTTATACTTAGTTAAAGTTAAAACACACCTGATGCTTTTTCCAAATCACGTGGAAAGACGCGTCTAGCTTCAGCAGTAAACAAAGTACACAAATCAAAGAAGCTCGAACACTGAAAGGGCCGCGGTACAGGTAGGCATAAAATTCCAGACCCAAGAAAATGGATGCTATATTTATGCCGGCCAGCGTAGTCCGTTAAGTGTAAAAACAAAGAACGATAAGTGTACAAATGGATCATTTCATGGATTATTCTCGCTTTGTCCATCCTCTGTAGCATATGCAGGTGGACGAGATCCTCGAAAAGACGGATTAAAATTTTCTGGCTCAGAGGCGTTTAAATTGTTTGCCGATCGCAACATCACCTCCGTCGTATTAAACGGCATTCGGCGCTCATTGGCAAGCATATGCACAATTCGCCGAAGGTCCTCCGCTTGAGTTTCAAGCGCCGCAATTTCCCGTTGCGCTACATCTTGAGCAGGAGATGCTATAGTTGTAGATGGGATGACTGGAATCACAGGTGCTGCAGGCAAGACCTTCACAGAAGTGGAAGGTATTAATCCTACGCTCATCGATAGGGTGCCTCTAAAAGGTCGTAATTCTCCATTTTCCAACGATCCTATAATATTTAAATTCATACGTTAGAAACATTGCATATCTTCGCATTCGGAGAATTGACATTAAGTCCATACCGTTGGTTTGAAGCAATTGCTTCCCTCTTTGTATTTTCCACCAGATGACGGTAATTAAGAAGGATAGAAAGACCAGTCCACCTATTACACCACCAACAATTGGACCCCTAGACCTAGTATTTTTCGCCATAGGAACAATTGACATTGAAACTCCAGGCTCGGATCCTGAAGTGGAGAAACTAGGAGTAATGGAGAGCACGGTGCCTGCATTGAAGGCCGTCCTTTGCGTGTTAAAGGATGTGCTGCCTGCCAGTGTGTTGGATATGGTACTGCCTATGTTCTGGCTTTCGGTATTGAGCCCTGGTAGCAACGTATTTGACGCATCATCCGTTTGTACTTGCGTTTGTGTCACTGTAGCTGGAACATTGCCCTCGCTGGGAGGGACTGTCCTTACAATCGTTATAGGGATCGTAGTAGTAAACGTATTTGTGAAAGTTCCAGTAATTGGGCTAACTATCCACACTTCAGTACAGCAGCATTACCTGATTAAAAAAGAGAAGCAAATCACCTTCGGTAGCAGTGGTAGTGAATGTGGTAGTAAACTGTCTCACAAAAGTCGTTGTAGTGGCCATCCCGAATGCTGCGGTAGTATTTGTACCAAAGAATGCGAGACGGAACTTGGACTAAAAATCAAAATACACGACGTACGTCAGGTTTCCTGTGCAAGGGGAGAGTTAAAAACTGATAATAAAGACCGGAAGCGTTGTTAAATCGAGAGCTCGAGTGCCCGCCTATACTCGTGTGGAATAACGATGACTGAGAAGTTGAGAACTTTTCTCTTTGAGATAAAGGGGCCCTGGTTGTATGAGAAATTCTAGCTACTGGTCCGGCCAATGCATTGGAACGCGACGATAGAGAGGAAAGATACGCCCTTGGATAGGATAGGATACAAGAACCAATATTTGTCGGTTGCCTGAGTATATAGATTCTGTAGAGTTTCCCATGATCAATGAACCTCACAGTATGATTGCAACCAGGCTTTCATGACAATCATGCAGTCGCTATCTGCAATTATATCACATTTATCTTTCTAATAAAACACTGAAGATGTACTATCCACAGTTGACGGAATATGAGTGTGTGAGAGCAGGTATAAATCAGTATGGGTCTTCCGAGCTGTATTCTAGCCGTCGATATGTGATATTCCAGTCTTCCAAAGTGTCAGAGGTGCCTCTATTGCTGAAGATCGGCGAAAGAGTTTGGAAATAGAACTTGACGGAAGGTGGCGAAATTTGATATGGATTAGTGCAACCATCTTATCAAGCTGGATTTAGAGCAAAATCCACAGCGGGGGGCGCCATGAGTTCAATAGCGTTTTTATGGGATCGTACCGCACTGTCATCTCATCATGCGGGTCCATAATAGTTAAGCTGTAATCGTTTTAACAGTTGCGAACTTGTTCCTACCTCATCCGTGATCCCATAGGGGGCTGACGATGCACCGTTGTCAGGCATTTAGAGAACAGAAAGACTTTACATTAGGTAGAGTTTTCTAGGATGATACGTGTAGCTTGTAGAAACCGAAGAATCAGGTTGCCACATGCGCTACAGAGGCACTGATGAGAGGAAGTAGAAGGGAGAAGAGCGAATCCCTTGACATCGTGAGGAAAGGGTGAATAACACGGCACTATCTCCTTGAGGCTCTCCGCTACATCGGCCCGCTAGTTCCGTACTTGATTTATTGGTCCATCCCAAAGTTTTTGGACGACCTCCTGTCACAAAAGAAACCCCAACGCTGAGGGAAAATGGCATCATATATATGAACGCAAGACTAAATAAATAGATAAAAAATACAACTGCTGAAACTCAGTTCATGCTTGATTCTGGATGGCATTTTAACTTTCTCTGTGCCCTGAGTCTGTAATATACGCGGGCGGCGCAGATTCTGGTATAGAAGCCCGCAAACTCTCAACTCTAAAGTGTCCTTGATCGGCTGCCCTCGGGGGATCGTCTTCCCCGTCAGATGGATTCCGGCGGTGGATGGAAAGCACGCGCACGAGCTGGCGCAGACTGTCTACCTGACTCGTAAGCGTTGTAATATAGCGTTGAGATGGATCCTGTACATCTAGAGCAGTATTGGGAAGAGAGGGCAGAGCCCCTGGCATTGTTGGGGAAAGAGGAATGCCTTTCACTGAAGAAATTAAACCTGGTGACATTGCGACAACGGTGAAGGGCTGCATTTCCGCCCGTCCCAAGGATGATGATGCTACAGAATGAGTTAATCTATTTTCTTGTGGAAAAAAAATCTAAAGGTGATACCATTTTCAGGATTGTTTTTCGATCGTCTTATTCTCCACCAAAAGACGACCAAAATCAAAAATAAACACGACAGAGCGCCTATTACTCCACCTGTAATCTGTGCCTTTGAAGCGCTAGTGCTCCCTGACCGAGGAATGCTGGCAGTACCATTTGTAGGTGTAACTGATCCTGTGAAAGACGCCAAGCTAGCAGTACTGGAGACAGAGATCCCCGTGCTCTGGCTTGTAAGTTGGCTGTTGGAGCTGGCGGTACTCTGACCCGTAGAACTTCCTGTGTTCTGGGCGTTAGTAATGTTTCCGGGAGTGGATGTCGGTATGTTCACTGCGCTATCGGGAGGCGACTTTGTCACAGTCGCGGTCGCAGTTACGGTGACGGGAGTCTGGGCTATTTGAGTGTTCTTCAGGGCCTTGTTTACCGGAAGATCTGTGGGTACCTCTGGGAAGAGCGTCCTAAGAATCGTTCTTGGAAACGTAGTAGTGAATGTGCTTGTGAACGTTCTGGATGGAGCCACTTTCATCATTTTAGAAAAAGAGTATTTTTTATTATTAAATAGTCCTCTTACATTCAGTTCTAGTTGTAGTGAAAGTTGTGGTGAACTCAACGATGAATGTCGCTGTGGTGGCCATCCCGGATGAGCAAGACGACGAATTTTTTAGTGCCGACTTCGATCAAAGACAGGAACTAAGCAGTTGTAGCGTCTGCCCCAGCACCACAGTAGAATGAGGTACGGCTGCGGTCGAATACGTATGCAGATCCACGATCAACAACGGAAGGTCTTATTCTGAAGGGACTTCACAAGAAACCGGTTAAAAAAGAAAGAATTCATCGAAAAGTGATTCGTTTATCTCACAAATTGTATTCTCGCTCTGAAGAAAAAGCTCGCTATTCTATGATTGAAGAGTAAAGACCGATCTTCAGGCTTCCAGGCCTCGAGAACCGAAGCTTAAAGGCTGCAACGAATCATAATTAGTGACCGTCAAGCAGAAGTACCAGTTATTGGTGTTTTTCGAGCTCACCTACGTGGACGAAGACGAAAATGCCTGTAGCTTGTGAGCAAATAAGTAATAGAATTACCTTGGAGACTTCCATGATGAACAAAGTGGTTGTCCAACACGTATCATAGTACCAGTGAACGTCAGATGATGTATATTGTGGGAGTGGCAAAGATACAGATCAGAATCCCGTTGATAGACTCAAACACGTGCTCATACCGGCGCATTAAGTATACGGATTGTGTCGCCAGTCTTCTACTTTTGGCGCAGTTGGTCGTGAATGACGGAAGCACAGCCACTACCATCGGCGAGGAATGCCAGCTTCAATTTGATCTGATGACCGGTCTGTCCATTCTCCCAGCGGCGGGGCTCCCATGCTTGTGGGTAGCTAACTCCCGATATAGAGTTAGCTACCTTATCCTGGTAGCGGCGCAAGCGCCAGTCCCCGACTCACCAAAAACTTTTGATCTACCACGGGCGACTACATTGGCAAC
>JASFDD010000209.1:0-36229 GCA_036937055.1 Nidula microcarpa | reverse complement strand
TTGCCTAGGTCAAGCTAAGGAACAAGACCAAAGTACAAAGGTCTACTTATAGTAAAATACGATGGTCCGTGCGCATTATACTAAGTATAACTATTGTTCTCGTTGGCTAGTCTAAATATAACTGTTCATGTGATAACTATCTATAAAAGAAAAGAAAAGTCGCATAGCGGGTACGAGTCACAAAGTAAAGAATTGTAACAGAAGTATATAAACCCCATGAGCAGATCAAAAGAAGCAGTAGAGAGGTTTTGCATACCTCTCAGCTTGTAGCAGTCAATAGGCATAATTGATAGCTATTTAGACAAGTTTAGCCTAAGGGATAGCATTATTTCTGCTCATAGAGGGTTGAGACATATATTATATAGAGAAAAAGCGAAAACATAAAAGAAAACATAAGAGGGGTGTGGGATTTTATCAGAGATAGCTAGACTTCTAGTCTAGTTGTTTCGCATTTTTCTGTGAAGTTAGAGGAGCAAGAAGACTACTCCTTTAGCTAAGCAGTTATAGCATATTTTTGCAAAGTCAAAGAAGAAAGAAGACTACTTCTTTGGTCTTAGTAATTAATTTGGCAAAGTCTTAGGGAAAGGAAGACCATCCTTAGGATCTAGCTGGTATTTTTACAAAGTCAGGAGAAAGAAGACTACTCCTTGAGTAAGTACTTTGGCAGAAGGAAGACCACCCTTAGAGACTTGTGATTTTTGCAAAGTCAGGAGAAAGAAGAGTACTCCTTGACTAAGTACTTGAGCAGAAGGAAGACCACTGCTATTTTTGACTTGACAAAGGGAAAGAAGACTACCCTTTAGAAGTTCGCATTTTTGAGTTCTGTGAGGAAAGAAGACTACCTCCAGGCTCTTAGCAATTATACTTGCAAGTGTCAGAGAAAGGAAGACCATCTCTGTGCACTTAGACATATTCTTGTGGGGTAGATTACCATCCTCTGCATTATAAAACCGAAAAAACCCATTTTAAACACTTCATATTATTAGCTTTTCTTTACTCTTTTCAATTTAAAGTCTATTCAGACTTGCCCCCACAAACTTGCAAGGCAGTGAGTGTGTTTTGAGACAAACTCAGGAAGTATATATCTAAGTTCTAAGCACCATACACATCCACTCCTCTTCAAATGAGACTCCAGCACTCAGCTTGACGATCATTGATCAGAAGACTCAGAGCTTGGTGTGAGTACTAAGCGAGGGGATGTACAAACCCTAACCTCAGTGATGAAGGCACGTGAAAACACACCATGTGTTTCCTGCCTCCCACCGCTCCGCCGCCACTACTACCGTTCCACTCTCCGCACCCTCGCTTCCTACGTGCCCGTTGCATGTAACACTTCCTTCCCCTTCCACTCCACAATTGTAAAATAAAGTGATGTTGATCGCCGTCCGGAAGTACGTGCACGACCGCCGGAGTGGGCTCACGAAGACGGCAAGTTTCGTCGGCGCAGTGTATCTCGCGCGCCGGTATGTGAGAAAGCGCCTGGAGGAGGTGAAGGAGAGGATGGAAGAGGAGCGTGAGGCGAGGGAGAGGTGGGTCTTGACTCGTGTGGATATGGCAGAACGCTGATTATGCCGGCGGCGGACAGCTTGAAGCGCAGGTTTCGACAGACTCAGGAGGACGTGTCGTACACTGTACTCGCACTATTGCCAACTTTGGCTGAGCAGATTTTGCGGGAGATGGATGTGGAGAGCCTGACGAGGGAGTTGAAGAACCGTTCGGGGCGGAAGGCTATACCCGCAGCTGCAGTGGAGGATGTAGAGAGACCGCCGTCGAGCCTGGCATCGTCAAGCGTGGATGTCATGTCCGATGTTGGTGCAGAGGGATTTTCGGGATCGCATGCCTATACACGAAGGGAGAGCATGGAAAGCACATCGGCGTCGTGGGTGGGTGTGCCGGAGCAGGGCGTGGCTGCCTCGAAACGATCGCTAGCAGAAAACGAACTGGAAGACGACAGCAAGGCTGAGGGTTCGTCACAACTTTCTTCGTCGTTTGTGACGAATGAAAGCCTCGATGTGGACCAGTCATCCGCACCGATACCCAGCGAACAGGCTGCCCCAGAGGCGCACGTAAATCCTGCGCTCACTCCCGGCATGCACGCATCCTCCGCCGACGCCCATTCGTCATCTCATGCAGCAGAGTCTTCGTTTCATACTGCCAAGTCATCGTCGCATAACGCCGAGTTTTCTCATATGGTACGTCTCGCTCTCATTTGACGCACAACGAAAAGCTTACCCTCGTGTAGTCAGACAGCTTCCTCAGCACGAACATGGGTGGGTCTGTCTCCGAAGCAGCACAACGCTCGAAAACGGCGCTGTGGAACGAGGTGAAGATGCTGAGTAAGTTTCTTGATTACTTGCTTTCTTTCTGTCTGGTTAGGTTCTTTCATTCATCTTCTTTCATCTCCCTTCTTCCTTCTTTTATTAGTTATTTCAATTTTCGTTTCGCGTCCTTATATTCCCCCCCTCTGTCGTTCTTTCTCTAGTTCCTTCTTCATTCACCGCTTGTGTGCCTCTTTCTTCACTGGTTTCTGTCGTTCTTCCTCCAGTTCTGTCTTCGTTCTATGGTTTTGCGCCTCTTTCTTCCGTTAGCTTGGTTCTCCTTCATTGTTCTTCCTTTTATGGTCTTGGCACTTCTTGTTCCCTTGCTGCTAATATGTCGCTCATTTCTCTTCTTGCTTTCCAATTCCTGTTCTTCCGCATCTTTTTTTCTCCCGCTTCCGAACCTCCTCTCTCTTGTGTGGATTTCTTGTTCTTGGGCTTTTCTTATCATTCCTCTACCTGCTTCCCTATCTCCCTTCCTTACTCTGATGTCTTTTCTTTAAATGTCGCCACTAACATTCTCCTTCCTGTAGCCCTCACACGCACCCTGACCACACTCTACACCGCTACTCTCCTCTCCCTCCTCACTACCCTCCAACTTACCCTCCTTGCACGCTCGCGCTACGTGGCTGCTGTCCTCGCACACGAACGCGAAGAGCGCTGGCGTGAATCCGCCGAAGCCGATCTCGGCCTGGGACTTGGGGTGTGGGGCGTCGGGAGCGCACTAATCCGTGGTGGGATGGGTATGATGGGCTGGAGTGCGTCCGATGGGGAGGGGGGCATGGAGGAGGCAATGATGCGCATGATGATGGGTGCTGCTGGGCTGGGTCCGGAGGAAGAATGGGATGGGATGGGGGAGGAGGGCGAGGGGGCGCAGTGGGCCCTAAGCGAAGAGGAGGAGGGACAGTATTTGACGATGAGCTGGTGGTTGCTGCATGTGGGGTGGAAGGATATTGGGGAGCGTGTGCGAAGGGGGGTGGAGGAGGCGTTTGAGGGGTGAGTGTGTTTCCTTTAGAGTGTAGTTTCTTCATCTTTGCGTTCAACTCGAGGGTTCTTTGTGTCCCTGGCTTTCGAGTTTCATTCTTCCACCTCTGAGACCTGGTTCCGGTTTCTTTCCTTTGCCTTCGTCTTTTACGGCCGTTGCTCACTTCTTTGTGCATTACTCGTTCTTTCTGTGTTCGTTTCAGCTCTTGCCCCACATCACCGTCCCAATACTTTGGTCCTCATGATATCTTCTGCCTCTATCTTCCTCACCCCATTTTCGATTCAACGGACTGACACGTTTTTCCTTATCAGTGTCTCACTTAAAACCAACATTGCCGCCATCGACCTGCACCGCCTTGTCGGCGACGCGCGCCGACGCGTAGAGCACGAAGTAACCTTCGAAGGCCATGACCGACGAGTGAAGTATGCGCTTCTTCCTTCTCTCACCCCACGTCTAACTCACCCTCCTACTTAGCTTTCTCTCCTCTCTCCTTCCCCCAACACCTGAAACAACGCAACACGTTCTGCAACAAGGCGGTTTCGCGCCAGATCCCTATTATACCTACAATTCCTCCACCGGCCCCTATCCTGCTACAAACCACCCAAGTTCGTCTCTCGACTCACGCGCATCCCTCTCCTCGGCGCATTCCTCCCCCTCCCCTGCCCCCGGGCTGCTCCTCTCCCCGTCTCCGCCACACCATCACATATTACAGCGACCAGGGAGAGAAACCGGCTTCCCTGCACTTCTATCAGAAACGCGGGAAATCCTCGCCTCGAGCGATTTTGCACATGTGCTCGAGGTGTGTCTTGACAGCGCTGTGGAGGTGCTCTTTGTTGGACTGGAGGCGAACATGTTTGCCCCTGCCGCAGCCGCTGCGGATGGGGTTGGTGAGGCGCGAATACGCCTTGCATCGTTGCTCCCGGGTTTGGCGCGGTGGAGCGAACTAGCGCTGACGGGACTGCCGAATGAGTTGGTGGATGTATATGTCGTTGTTCTTCCTTCGGGTAATCAGGTGCTGATACTTCTTTTCCAGGGCCTTCTAGACGTGCGAGAAGTGTCTGCCTTGTCAGCGATTACCTTTGCCAAGTTCCAGGAGAGATTCCGGTAGCAAGTAATGGATTCGGAGCGGATTGGAGATGCTCGGATATTACGGTACTTTTGATTGAGGATAATTGCGACAAAACTTTCAAGCTTCTCTTAGCCTGCGTGAGCTCAGCAAGTGTGATGAGGACTTCAAACCGCGCGCAAACACAGAACTCGTCTGAGCTGGAGGGCACCTTTCAAGTAGAATATTTATATCCAATGTGAGCAAGAGCATTCCGGAATGGAAGAGCATGTTCAAATAGTCCATTGAGGATATATAGTATTCCGCTGCTGAGCCCTATGCGACGGTAGTGGAACCTCATGTCGCTCATCCACGATCCATCCCAGAGCATAGCACTGTACCAGTTTCACACACAGTACTTCCCTCATTCACGTATCCACGCATGTATAAAGCAGAGCAAACCAACCAGCCGATAGAATGGATAGCGATGACGATGACAAGTACACACATAAACGAACCAGACTTCTAATCACCTTCCTATGCCTTCCCTTTCTGTCCATGGTACCCCACTGCAGCCCACGCGATCCACGCAGCACTCGCAACACGCAACGTGTTAGTCACCGGTAACGCTCGCGATACCGTAAGCTATACGAAGAACACCCTTCACTCCCAATCCCGCCCACCGTTCATAACTTCCCTACTGCACTCACAGCCCGCACCCTCACTCGTCGCACCCCTCTCAGCACCTAATAAAGTTTCCCACAATCATACTGGGGATCCCCCATTTATCCCTCCGAATCGTAAACGAAAAGCAGCAATTGATGAAACCCTCTTCCATCGGGCCCTGCTGCGCCGCTGGGACGAGCTGGTTCTCGTCCTTTCCTGCCATCGCCACTCCTGTGCCCGTTGTTGCTCCCGTCCCCAAATTCAAACTAGCACCGATAGCTTTCGCGGGGCTCCCGTAGGGCGGGTTCGTCGATGTACTGGGGGTATTCAGCACGGGCTTATACCGCAGGACGCAGGAGGTGAGGACGGCCTTTTGGGAGGAGTCGAATGCGACGTGGCCGTATTTCTGTTCAACAAGGACATAAGCAACGGAAAGGGATAGAATAAAGGAATAGATAAGAGGGGAGGAACTGAAAGGGCAAAAAAGTTGTGGATACGACGGGTAATGCGGAAGAGTAGAAGAAGATGAGAAAAAGGAGATGTACCTCCCAGTAGTTGACAGCCGATTCTTCGGCCATGAGTTCGTAGATACATAATCGACCCTGCGAAGAAGCAGTGTTAGCTATTCACGCATATACAACGATGAGAATGATGGGCGCCGAAAGTAAAAGAGGCGAAGAAAACCAAGACGAGCACAGAAAAAAGTTAGAAAAGAGGGGAATAGCAAAATAACCAGTTATAAATACCCTGGCCGCTCAGATCTTGCATTGTGTACCTCTTAATGTTGACCCCGGAGCTCCTTTAACTGAAGAAGCAAGATACGAAGGAAATGCGACTGCCTGCACACATCCACACGCAGGAACTCGACAACTTCAAAAGAAAGAACCGTCGCTAGAGGATGCTCTAACCCTGCGCATTCATGACATGCATCAAGCATCCATCCACAACGACGAGCTGGGTAAACTAGAGAAGGAGAAGAAGAAAGAAAAGAAGATACGTCGTCCCCAAATCACCAACAAAAGCGCATTCCAAACACACATCAAGTATCCATTCGAGCTGATAAGCTCGATGTAGACAAGGTGAAGAAGGAAGGAAAGAACACAGATAGGGATCAGGAGTAAACAAACGAACCACGTGCATTAAGAGCGCGCATCGTGCTGATGACTCGGCGAAAGTAAGGAGGGACAAGAACAACGAAATGACGCCATGAGAGGCACCGGTCCCGCGCCGTGGACATCGCGCATTGCGCGCCCGTCGAGCTGAAGAGAGAAATAGGGAAGAAAGCAGGCAAGAACGACCGCGACGAGAAGGAAACAACACCTAGAGAAGACAGAAATGGAGCCCAAAACACTCTGAAAAAGCGTACTCACATCGCGCATCATATACCCATCTACGCCCACCAGTTCGGTGAACTCGCGATTGCCCTTATATATCTCGCCAGTGCGGCGCCAGAGGCATGCGGGGACGCCCATGGCGGAGAAGACGCGGTCGTAGTCGAGGAGCATGCGCTCGAAGGCTTCTTCGATGAAGACGAGGTCCTGTGGGAGGAGGAAGGGGGGCGTTACGGGATGGGAAGAGGAGGGGATGGGAAGGAGAGAGAGGACGTACGAGGTCGCGCAGGGATTGAGCGACGGCCTGGAGGCAAGTGGAGAGAGATGTCAGACACGGCGGGTACGAATGCAAAGAGCCGACTCACCCTAAACTTTGGTCTCAGCACTGAGAGTGGCTGCAGAATCTGTTGCTTCGACTCCTGCGACACGCTAAACCGCCCTTATCAGCCCCGTGCGAACCACACAAAACACGAAGAATAGCACTCACTTCCGGTCCATCCACCTCGACAGCCTCGCGTACCCCTTCACATAGTTGTACGGCTTCAGCAGCCCAGCTTCGTACTTGCTCCTGATGACCCGGTTTAGCCGCTCGTCACGCGAGCCAGACGCCTGGTCCGCGGCGGTGAGGAGGAACTTCTCCGTCTTGGTGGCGGCGGGGAGGATGGTTTCAGCCGCGACTTGGTCGGGGGATTGCGTGATGGAGAGGTTGATGGGGATGGTGCTAACGGTGGAGGTGGAGGCGGAGACGGAAAGGGCGGGCGCGGAGGGGGTGCTAGGGTTCGCGGTGGAGGCGGTGGCGGTGACGGTGACGCCGGTTGATGTTGTGGTGGGACTGGTGGTGGTTGTCGAGGAGGGGAAGGAGGCTGACATGAGCGAGGGCGGGACGGTGCTGGGCGCGGTGAAGAAGGAGCCCTCATCGAGTGTCTCGAGGAAGTCGCTGGTGGGGCTTTAGTTGGAGGCATGGGAGAGAAGCAGGGCCGGACATACGTGAGGACGGAGAACTCGTTCCCCAGCGTATCGGGCTGGTACATGAAGTTGGGCTGCGCGATGTTCATCGGCCACGCAGACGTCGTCGCTGGCGGCCCGGGGTACACCGTCACTGGTGGCGGGCGTAGAGTCAGAACACGAACGGGCAGCGGCGGACATAAGAGAAACAGACGCACCTGGTGCAAACGTGCGCGCCGCCTCTGCAGTGCCCGCCGCGGGTGGCTGGTCGGGCTTCTCCAAAACCTTCGGGCGGCGCTCGTCATGGCACAGGTGGCCAATCTCGCGCTTAATGCTGTGCTCGCCACCGGCGATCAGCCTCGAAAAAAAAAGTGGCAAAAGAACAGGGACTCACCAGCGCTGGCATGGACGGCCCTCGTCGCACGTCATGTGGCTGCGTCGGCAGTAAAGACATGCATGGTTGACCTTGCGCCGCTTTGTCGTCTTCTTCTTGCCACCCGCGCTCGTCTCGTCTGCAGACGGTGCAGGCGCTTCGGCGGGGAGCTGCGACGTCGACCCGCCGCCGTTGCTGGAGTCGGAGTAGGAAGAAAAGTTGGCCATGGGTCACACAGGCGGATGCTAATAGGCGAAGCCGCACATGTATGACGGCAGTTGAGCGCGAGTTCGCTTGGCGTCGTCGTCGTCGTCGACAAAGATTTGACCTCCTGTCAAATCCAAATCCGGCACAATCGTCGTTGCTCGGTCGGACCCCTGACACCGTCTATATGACAGGAACACCGGTCCGTGCTCGGATCGCTGAGCTCTCTCTGCACTACCTTCGTCTTCCGTTATTCCTCCGCGTATCTTGTCGTCTATTCATACTCATTCTCGTCATGATGCAAATATGCGCAAGAAATTGGAAATAAAAGTCACCAATCCCCGTTATGCACTGGGAGTATACAGCAGCCATCTTCTTAACCACATGTCGATAGTGTAGGCGGTAATGCAAGGCCTTGAATTGATATCTTGAGCGGGTGTAGGCAATAGTGCTTTAGATAGGTATTGTTTACCGTTCAAAATTAGATTGTCTGTCGAGGTAATCGATATATAAAACAGTCGACTCTTTCCAAACTCTTTCCTTTATTGTGCACGAGGGTCGTTTTCTACTTACCGAACAGCCCATGTTCGCGGGCATCCAAATAATTTATGTACAACGAGAATTGTCTCGTCTAGTAATGTACACAGCAACAAGTCATTACAATAAACCGAAAATTGGTGTTTAGTGATGGCGGGGATAGGGAAATTGTGAAGAAAAATGGCTCCTGCTAGTAAGTGCGTCGGCGTGCGAAGATATGTACGAAGAAGTAATGCAAAAAGATACTACATATGTAATCAAATGACGTGCGATAGTGTAAAATATTTGGAGTTCTATGAATCGTTCGGCGGCGGCGACAGAGGCGGGGGTTTTACTTTACGAGTGCGAGCAGCGCAGTCATGTACCGCGCAACGTGCGCTCGGAAGCCCTTATTCGCCTTGGTTGTCTTCGCAAGAGACGAGACAGGCACAGTGCCGGTTTTGACTGTCGTCGTCGAACTGCGCGCGCTGCCGTTCACGTTCGTCTTATCCCCTAGGGGCTTCGTCGTCGTCGCCTGCTTGGGTGCGGCGCCCTTGGTCGGCTCAGTGTCGTCGGACTGCGAATGCTCTTTGAAGAACTATTTCGGGACGTAATTTAGCATTGAAAGCGGGGAGAACCCGGAGAAGATACGGGGAAATGGGGTGACGTACATTCACGAGGAACTTGGCAGACTCTTTCGGGTACCGTTTTTGGGTCTCGTAGTCCACGTAGGTCACGCCGAAACGCGTGAGGTAGCCGTCCGCCCTGCAAATAGCGTCAGTATAGGGGTATATACGTAGGGAGGATGGGAGGGCGCACCATTCAAAGTTGTCTAGGAAACCTACAAAATATTATTTAGTTAGCTCGGGAGAGCGAATGCGAGGATTGGACTAACTCCATGGGAAGTAGGAACGGATATCGACGCCATCTTCGTTCATGGCAGCCATTAGTGACGCTGTAGTGCCGCGGAAATAGTTAATACGGTCTGTGTCAATGAGAGCCTGCTCGAGAGGCATGTCGTTCTCCCCCTTTACTGCAAAGCCGTTCTCTGTTACACTGCGAAGAAAGGTCAATGGCCGATGGTTGAAACGAATAGGAAAGAGACACACTAAATGGGGAGCTTGTACCGCTGTGGAAATAAATTTAAATTAGCACGGAGAAAACGATACTAGGGAAGTCAAAGCGAACCTTCCAAAGATAGTTCAGCAACTAAAGTACCAACACCAAAGTTAGTGCCGTCTAATAAAATCAAAAATAACGACCCGTACTGAGCGGAAACCCTCTGGATCTGCGGGAATGAGAAAAGGGAATGATGGTCAGCAAACACACCAGATCCTCGGAGAAACATTACTTACAATCCTGCAACCACGCACAGTGCGCTTGCGTGCCGAGTTGTGTCCCATCAGGTCGCGTGAATGTGTAGTCGACATTACCCTGGAACTCATCATCTCCGCCAGCACCTATACCATTCGTCGTCAATATACACTTCCCTTGATCGAATGACGACAAAAGGACATGTACTCACGGCACAGATTAGTGGTATAAGTGTTCATTCCATAAAAGTCAGAGGAGCCCTTCACAATGGTCCATTCGTCCGGTGTATAGTCCGGCATGCGGGCGCCCAGCACCTCCCGCATGTATGGTGGGTAGAAACCCAAGTATATCGGGTCCTAAACACAAGCACATGAAAAATGTCAGTGGCTGACTCGTCATATGCAGATACGGCGGAAGGGAGAGTTATGTAAGAATAAAAATTAAATAACACGTACCGCAAACCAGCCTGAAAATCGTCGGCGAAACAAGAAGTACGTGCGTCAAAAGAAGGATGTTGGACGTAAAGTCAGCGGACGTGATTGGATGATAGGACAAACTGAATGCATGTCAGGGCCGGAACGTACCGATTGCAAAGTCAAGGGCATGCTGCGGTGCTTCGAGATCTGTGGGTCAGAACAGATGGCAGCATCAGCTCTTTGTTCTTTGTACGCGGTCGGACGGACGGAAGCCCAGGCAGAAAATAAAATAAGACGTACTATCTGGATGGTCGTCATAGGGCATTGCCCAGTCGCCGTTGAGAGTTATCCCGATCTGACCCTTCTGTGTCGGTTTGAACTCCTCGCGGTATGCCTTGACGGCATGTGCATGTGCAAGGATCACGCTATGTCCCACTCTGCGCACAGAAACAAGAATTAAAATAAGTCAGCAGGGGTGCCGTAAATGAGTAAAAAACGTGGCAAGTGAGGCCACTAGGCCGTCAGTCAAGGAAAGGGACGGGGTAAATGAATTGAAACAGATAAACGGAACTTGAGGTGCTATATAGATAGCGGATTATCTTCGTCGGCATAGATCTGGCACGGATACATGGTGGAGAGGAATAGGAAAATAGACTCACATCCACGGTTCAGTTGACGAGTCGCCCTCGGGCGACCGCTCGCGATCACTTGATCGTCCAGGGGCAAATACACCGCGTCCGTATCCCAGGATGCAGACACACCACGGCTCGTTGACGGTCAACCTATTTCGTAATGGAGCAGAAGGGAGAACAGCGACAAGGAGAGGCCATGTGATCAGCGGATAAATAGTGGATGAGTACGGAAGAAAGGCCCGTACCAATGTTTGACGCGATCACCAAAGGCTGCGAAACATACCTGGATGATACACAACGTGTTGGATGACCAGGAAAAAAGCATAGGAAAAGGCAAGGACGTACGCGGGCGTAGTTTGTGTAATCTTTTACGACCTCGTCCTTGTTCAACCACCCACTGTACCGGTCGTGCAGGCCTTGCGGAAGATCCCAATGATACAACGTCTGTCGGAGAGAAGAACGGCGTGGGGAGTTGATCAGTATCACGAAATTCGAAGCCAGAGATAAAGACGTACAACGAAGGGCGTGATTCCATGTTCCAACAGCGCGTCGATGAACTTGGAGTAGAACTCGATGCCTTTCGGGTTGACCGGGTCGTCGCGTCCACCGAGAGGGATAATACGAGACCAGGAGATAGAAAAGCGGTAAGACTTCACACCGTACTCGGCAAGCAATGCCACATCCTCTTTCCACAACCGGTATGAGTCCGTCGCCACATCTCCGTCCCTTCCATCTTGAGTCTTTCCGGGAAGCTTTGCGAAGTCGTCCCATATTGATTTACCGCGCCCATCTGCACTGGCGGAGCCCTCAATTTGGAAGCTCGCTGGAGAGAAGATAAAATATCGTTAGCCTGCGCCCCTGAAAGTAACTGCTGCCTTGAGACGCCGACGCGGGGTTCCGGTGCCTCTCCCATTACCCCGCGTCCGCCAGCCCCACATGGGTCCAAAAACGAGGGGAGAAGAACTCACCAGTTGCGAAACCCCAAATAAAGTCTTTCGGCAGCTTGGTCACGGTAGGAGCTGCCATGAGCGTTGCAAGTTTTGACAAGATAGCGAGGGGCTAGCAAGAAATTCATTGGGTTCGCTTGCTCCTCTTAAACCAAGGAGAATCCGCCGATATCACTCAGTTCCTGGGGAATTTCAATTCCCCCTCCCCGAGAATAGTCCGCCGGTTGAAGATCTCTGGTGTCAGGCTTCGACTGACCATTTTTGACGCACCGGTCAGTCGTGAATGAGATTTTCCGCAAAAGGAGATGAGAGATACTCCGTGGGGATGAAAAAGAAGGGTTTGGACCGCAACTTTGTCCAGATTTGTGGTAAAGAAGCATGGATAAATCGGTGTGCCCAGATGGTGGGTTGGGAAAGAGGAGAAAGCGCATGAGCTCGTGTTCGGAGAAACGTCGGGTGTGACTTTATGTCACATGTGACATAAGCGTGACGCATGGGCCCCCTAGGTCTGGCCGCCTTGATCAATTTTGCCCCCATAAGCCAGCCGAACGAAAACCCTCGATATCGACCACTGTCAAAACCAGCTTGTAGCGCGTTCAGACTTCTCCTCGACGTATAACCATGTCTACCGTCCCCGGAATTGCGATCTTGGGTGCCGGAATATTCGCTAAGGAAGGTTCGTCAATACACTATTCTCTCCCTCTCCCCTTGTATATCCGAATATTTGCCCATACCGCATGGGATAGCCCATCTTCCAGCTCTCGCTGCGTTGGGTAGCTCGGCCCCTCCTCTCAAGGCGGTGTATTCGCGGTCAGAGAAGAGTGCCCACGACCTGGCCGACGCAGCTACCGCCGCTCTACACTTGGACACCACCCCGGCAATTTATCACGATGGAGATAAATCTACTGATCTAGACGCTCTCCTGGAGAGATCTGACATCAACGCGGTTATCGTCGTTTTGCCTATTACGCTTCAGCCGTCTATCATCCTCAAAGCCTTGGCAGCTGGAAAGCACGTCTTGAGCGAGAAGCCCGTTGCCCCTGATGTCGAGCAGGGCTTGAAGCTCATCAACCAGTATAATACGCAATTTAAGAGCAAAGGTTTGATCTGGAGGGTCGCAGAGAACTTCGAGGCCGAGCCTGGATACAGGGCAGTCGCCGTCGCCATCCAGGCTGGTAAGATTGGTAAAGTCATCTCCTTCAAAACAGTGGTGGTCAACTACATCGATAAGGAATCGAAGTGGTACAAGACTCCCTGGCGCACAATTCCCGACGTTAGCGGTCTATTTTCTACGCTTTCTCGCGTTCATTTCTAATGACATTTACATATAGTACCAAGGTGGCTTCCTGGTGAGCGTCTCCTTGCTGCTCTAATCTTCCTTCCAGTATCTGATTAATTCCGACGAAAAAGCTCGATGGTGGCGTCGTAAGTGGATTTGTTACGTTCTTCCATCGCAGCTGGTATAATATCGAGGTTTCTCCAGCATACCATTGCCGCGCTTCGAGTGCTTCTTCCTGAGCCTCTCACGCATCTATCTAGCTTCGCCTCGCTTAACAAGGAGTATCTAAAACCTCATGATACCATACACGCCGTTGTAAAAGCCGGATCTCATATTCGCGGAACAGCTGAGCTTACCTGGGCTCATCCGACCATGTCCCGTCCCACCGCAGACGGATTCGTTATCACAGGATCCGACGGATGGCTGTCAATCAATAACGTCAAAAACACCATTCGTACAGTAATTAAATCTGTAGTCAAAGTCGAAGATAAACCCGACGAAGAAAAGGAAGAGATCATCGAAGAGGTATCGAAAGGGGTCGAAGCAGAGCTGGAGAGCTTCTTCGGTGCGACGGCTGGGAAGGATGACGGTCTAGGCCTGGGTGATCCGATGGGTGCCCTGCGCGATGTAGCGTTCATTCAGGCTTCCTTGAATAGCGAGGGGGAACTTGTCGATTTGCAGAAACTTGTCCCCGCTTAGCTAACTTCGACCGAGACATCGAATATGTACTATATGGAATGTAATTTGCGGACATGTATTGGATAAAATCTTGTATATCACTGTCTATGGATTTCATCGTAACCCCTCATGTGCTTGACGGAGATGGCCATTATATTCACCTAGGAATCGAAGTACCGAGGGTCGTGTTACTCGATATGCGATGAAATATGATCCGCGAGAAGTCGTTCGTCGAGATGGTCATAACAACATAGCGGATTTCGCTGACCTGTAGTACTAGACAGCTTCCAAGAAGCGCGGTGTCACACTACATATGAGCGACACTTTGACGCGACGTTTTTCCGTCACATTGAAGCTATTTCTGCATGTGACTCGGCAATACTCGATCGTATTTTTGGCGTAGATTATGGCTGTATTATATTTCTAAACATATCTTTTGTCCTCGGATCTTGATTTAGGCAAAGGTTGCCAAGAGAACGTAGAATCTTCTTTAAAATGGTAAGTAGTATTTGCAGAGATCTAATCAAAGCCTCGTTGCATTCGCTAAACTTGCAACAGATGTCCGGAGTAACCTCGCCCTCCGCACAACTGTGCGTCTTTTCTATCTGCAGATGTCTTGACGTCAAGCATTCCGTTGCAGAAGCATTCTGGATGTAGCGTGATAACGGACACAACTTTTGAAAGCCTTCACACCAAATCTATCTATCCGCTCAGTCGTAGTAAGTGCTTCTAGTTGGTGAAATGTCCCTTGGACCGTTGTCGAGAACTCCTATTGGCATTATGCGGCGATAAGGTCAGGAGCCCCGTAATTTCCTGAGAGATATTAGTAAAGAGTTGTGGTATGCCATTTTGGTACTGAATGGTAGAAGTTTTCTCCCCATGTAGTATAATATTCAGCTGGTTATATTAGTATATGAGCTGCGCAATCTCACACTTTCACATCTCGTGGGAGGAAATAGCATTTAGCTGAACGTACAGAGCTGAAAATTTGAAAGATCTTCTGAGATGGGAGCAAGTAATTCTTTGAGTCAGATCCCTGCTGAATAATAATTCGCAGCGTGTCTGGAATAGCTGAATGCAGTTAAAAATACTGGCTGGAAACAGACTCGGAACCGCCGTGGACGGTTAAATACCAAATACCTCAGATCCACAAAGTTGAATGAAAGCCAAAACATACTGATCACTTCTAATTCCGAATATATGACACCCATTCACACAGAAGGGAGAAACTGCTGCTGGAATTCCCATGTCAAGCACCCTCCGTCTGATATCGACGAATGCGAAGTCAGGGACCAATGCTAAATTTTTATCTTCTCATGTTTCCGTAATGTGAGAGTAACACCAGGTCTTTGATTAACGCGCACAGATAATAGTGTTATCAACCTCATTTTCTACCGCTTTCTCGTACCCCGGAGTCTCAATCTTTAGCAAGGTTCTAATCGAGTTGCGGTAATTGAATCATCATTTGGCGTATTGAAGGCGCCATCCGATGATGCACCATATGACTTTCAAGGGAGTGAACTGAAGATGTACAAATGTGAGTATCGGTATGCGAATCAAGAAATGACAGCATGGCCCAAAGTAGAGTAACAGAGCAGCAGTAGTGCCGGGAATATGTTGCCGTGTGGTTGCCATCCTTCTGCCCTCAGGTATCGCCATGTTTGGTTTCGTCCTCGAGGCTCGCGGCAAACATCCATCCACGAGCGCCCACGAGTCTAAAGTTAGCGTAGAACTCGAACAGCCATGGTCCCAGCCCTACAGGCTTCAACATTGCACTAAATCCCAATTATTGGGACCAAATGTTTTGGACTAGTCAGCAAGTTTTTTAAGTCATGATTGCTCCGAGGTCATGGTTCTCCGAAGCGGAACTCTCCGGCCGCCATACACTCGAACTCAGATAGGAAGATCCTAAATAACGCGTACTTAGGGTCAGCGGGAACGTTGAGGTCTAGTACACACTGAATAGCAGCTACTCATTCTTACCAGGGCCCGTATCGTGCTGAGTGCACATAGAGCGGTCGATATTTCACGTAAGTATACCCTGCGCAGATGTTATCGATTCTTTAGCCATCACAAGATTCTTTATAGTGATAAGTTTTCTCAGCTTCAGTAAATTTCTGTCTCTAGCCAACTTCCATTAATCTTTCACGGTTCGATATTTAATGCGTAGCTATGGTTCTCCTCTGGATATCAGTTCAGTATCGGTGCCAGACGCTTTAAGTCCATTGCCGCGAAGCTTGCCGCTAGTTCGGAAAAACCTGGGAGACACCGCGGGGTATATAAATCATCAACCTGGGTATGTCAGACAGAGCATGGGAAGTTAGGGATCAACTATAGATCGTGCCTGCAACTCACTAGAATATCAATAGCTTCGCGAAGCTTGTCCTCTCATCTATGTAACTCACATTCGTTATGTAGGAAGTGTGTTGTTATATAAACCTCAAAGGATAAGCTCCAATACGTACTCTATAATCAACTACTTTTCTCCGACCATGGGTAGGCGCTGGCTACTTCTTCGATAGTCTCACATTTGATGTGAGGGCATCAAATAGTACAAAATCCGTACTACTGCGTACTACTGCTTCCTCTTGCTGTTAGCTTAGTTTCAAGTCTGACTCAGACAATTGGCGAAGTCTTCGACAAGTGCTGCCACTATGACCAGCCTTTCACATGTAGTAATTGCTAATATATTTATAACGAATTTTCATTAATTTCTGGTGTTAGTAAGCTGCTTATGAGGATATTGCGCATACCTTAAAGCCGTAAGTCAGTTGAGCTCTTCGCTCGTCGGAATTGCTCCGGGGAAATTGCCACGCGAACGACGAGGTCGTACGCACCCCTGCATCCTGACATATCTCGGATATATTCTCATCGCACAGTTCCCTAATTGTTGTAATTGTTTGGCAATGGCCCGATAGAATAACAAAGGTCTTCAAAGCTCATACATGCCAACTGGAGATAAGTAAACTTTTGCATAAAGCAGCATGAAAATGTCTAAATCAGCTTTAATACCGGCTTGCACGACAAGATTTAGGAGTCGGCAAAGAGACATTCGACGGGTGTGCTTATTAAATATTTATCCGCCATTCATCCATAGCATGTGGCATCGGTACATCTGGCAGATCTATATATGTATGATATTCCAGGCCATAAAATATCGGATAATTTGAGTAAGCTACGTTCGCGAAGGTGAGTCCAGTCTTTGACGACTGGTATTGGAGACCGACTGATTACTGTGATAGCATTCAAACCTAAAGATTATGCTTTCCCTGCTGATTGTGTTGCGGAATGCGGATGGCCCCAATTATAGGAAGTTGACGGTAAAGGCGATGGAGTGTGCTGGAATATCCACTGCGCAGAGTTTAGTATGACGACATGGCCCCTCGTATGAAATCCGCAAGGTTGCCGTTGATATCGAATTTGGCCAAAGTCTTAGACTATGATCTTTATTAATGATAAATTATTGCTATCATAGTAATATTCTCATAGGAGTATGAAGGATTTATATAGAGTACATAGTCAAACGGTTCAGCTGCGTAGTCATCTATTAGCCTCTCTAGGCCGCCTAGTAGACAGGAAAAATGCACTAAAAGTTCATCCATTGAAGGCGCCATATGAGCATACCCTGGCTCCTTTCTACTTGTTCGCGTTCGCGTTCGCTTTTACCACTCCAGCCGATCAAGTTCAGGAGAGTCGGTGATCAATTGAACGAGTAGCACCAGAAAGGAGCTATAAAGTCTACTACGAAGTTAGTCTTCCTAACACACAATAGCCTCATACGTTCTTGCCATGCGCCACTTCCAAGCATTTAGCAACCTCGTCACTCTGGCGATCTTCGTGGCCTCCACGAAGGCTCAAGAACGTAAATGCACCGACTTCACTTGCCCAACGTCCATCGTCCCTGACAATGCTGCTCTTGTTTTCCAAAACAACCACGGGGTGCTGTTTTGCGGGTGCAGTTCTTTCATGCCGGATTAACAAATGTTGTGCTTATTTATTGTTCGAAAGATACACCATAGGGTGCGATATAAATGATCAAACGTACTGTGTTTATAATGCTACAGTAAGATTCTTTTATATCGTTGGAGCCTGCGTGCGAGACTCATTTGTGGTTACACCTTTATTAGGGCGGTGGAATGTTAATGAAAGCCGGCGTCGAAGCAATATGTCCTGAGGAAGCCCCACTGTGCCTCTCCACACAGGGAGACTGATGTGCTCGGTTGTGGGGATGCACTCGAGAACATGGGATATATGAAGACCCGGTGCAGTTTCGCAAACTATCTTAGACTAGAACGAAACTAGGACGGTGGTTGGTTCATTCGCTACGGTTAAATGTGATGCTTGCGTAGTTTTCTGCGGCTAGCGAATCTATATATATGCATCTCTTTATCAGTCGCAGAACTAACTGAATTTTGGGGAAATTTGAACTCGCTGAACATGGTCAGATGCAAAAGCTATTGCCTAGTGATTACACACGAATTCTGCTTCCAGGAAGAAGAATTATCTGGGTGCTGCATGTTGGTTGCGTGAATTCTGGGTATTTTCTGACTCTTGATCGAAGGTTCAAGTGATATAAGCGAGAGTATTGGGTAGTTCCTAGCAGAGCAAAATACATTGAGGAAGGGATGGTATTACCAAGAGTGGATTACTTACGAACGTTCGACGCGGTAAGTTTGATGTAATGGCGGCGAAAGCAGGAGGTGGCCATATACGACGTAATGACAAAGATGAGCTAATGGCTTCTGAGTATCGAATGGAGAAGTATAGGAGGAGATCTTTTCGGAGAGCAGGCTGGGACTGGGAAGGGCATGAAGGAGTGATCATAAATGGGTGAAGTATTACAATGAGAGAAATATTATGAAATGTACAACAAGCAAAGGGGAATCCAGGGAAGAAAGCAGAAAGAGGGAACAAAGACGGAAGAATAACACCACGAAAAATAAGACGTAGCTTAAGATAAAAGTACAGAATACAGAACGAACCGCGTCATCCATGCGCACTCGGCAAACATCCTCATTTCCCTGCCGGTAATGTACAACCCTAGCGCACAATCGGGCAATATGCACTGCTTCTTTCCACTTTGCCGAGAGTTCTTGTAATAGCATGAAGTCGTAGCGTCTAGCGATCGGGATATCGGGCACATCTATGCCGAGGGTGGGGGGAGAGGCTACTTCGGTGGCGGGGTCGCTGGGCCTGCAGGGTAAGGGCATCAGTATGAGGAAGTGAGTTTACAGATGAACGAACTGAGCGGGACGTACCGAAGAGGCCCGATCGTGGCGGTGGGGAGCTGGGGACAGGAGCAACGACGGGGGCGGGCGCGAGCAGGGGATTGGCTTTGAGAAGCAGAGCACAAACAGGGATCATCAATAAGTTGCTATTTCAAAGGAGGAGGAGAAAAGGGAACGGATGAGAGGACGCACGTCTCCATTGTGCCCACGCGGGCATCTCATGTCGTGGTGGCTCGGGGGCTGGTGCCGGCGGAGGAGCAATCATAGCTGGAGCGCCCGGGACCTTCTTCACTTTGGGCTTTTTCTCGGCGCGTTTGGTGACCGTGCGCCAGCCAGGGCGCGCCTGAGGCACTTCAGCGCCCTCGATCGCAGGCGGGGCTGGAGGTGGCTCGAGGGGGGGGATACCGGGCTGGGGAACCATGAGTTGGGGTCTGAGAAGGCCGGAGGAGGAAGGCGCACCTGTGGCTGCCATTCGGGCATGTATTCCCCTCCAGCGCCGAACTTGGACTTGACGCTCAGCAATTCTGCGATCTCGCTGCGATGACATTGGTGCGAGGGATGTCATGAGCACGAAGCAGAAGGGTGGGGGCGATTGAAAAGAGGACTCACTACTGTAGCTGCCTCTTTTCGTCCCTCAGCTTACCCACCTCAGCGAGCAGGATCCGCATCTCTCCAGCGAGGGCCTTGCTGAAATCGGTTATGTACCTGTGCAGCAACAACGACCGCGCGGTGACGATCGGGCGTTCAGCGGGTTACATCCAGAGGAAATGTGAACCCGGCGCACTTAGGTGAAGACTGGTAAGCCTGGTTCTTGGAAGTCATCGTGTTGATAGGAACCGAGGGCAGGATAGGGAGGATGGGCGTTGAATTGAGCACAAAGCGGGTGGAGTGCCACCGATACCTGTGCTTCCCTTGAGGCGGCGCCTATTCTGGGACTTGCCCCTTTGGGAATACGCGAAGTTCTTTCTTGAACCATTAGCAACAGACGTTCGAGTCACTCCTCATGATCGCTCAACGTTCGAACGCCCACTTCCTTTTGAGCGCTTGGATTTATCCTGGCGCTTTATATGCTGCCAGTGGTTCGCAACTTCAGGGCATCGAGCCTGAAACATTCGACTCTCGAAGCTCTAAGAAATCGCTGTTGAATCGTTTGAGTATTCGTGCGCGTCGTAATGCTGGTGTCAGTGAGCACTTTGTCCCAGTTCTCTTAAATGTGCCTCGATAGATGTTACCGCGCCATCTGTGAAAATTCCTACGTTCGTGCTCACAATAATATACTTATTCTTCAGGAAAGTGGGCGTTTACGATCCGCGAATATTCTATAAAATGGTAACCCTGAGTAACTTGCTTCCGTCATCTCCATGAGTCTCGCTATCTCCATTAACTACATAGATTCATTATAGCATCGAGTTGTGGAACGCCCCCCTTATCGACGTTTCCGGACCATCTGCACATACACTTGAGTACAGTGCAGGTGACATCTTTTTCTCCCACTCACCAGTTTCTCACCCAGCTAACTAGCGGTCCCACGCTCAGCACACCACACACTGTCTCGTCTATATCTACTCGTCCTCTATTATCCTGCCCATCATCATCTCTGATCTCAACCTACCATGTCCACGCCCACTCCTCAGCAACCTCTGCACCCATCTATTCTCGACAGACTCGATCCCGAGTACGCAGCATTCCACAATGCCCACGTTCAGTATACCACGCCGCCTGACCGGCTCCCCTGGAGCCCAGAATTCCGAACGCACGCGTACCCTGGGGCATCTACTCCACTTCCAGTAGGGAAAACACAGGATTACGACCTCACACATGTGAAGATCCGTGTGGTCACGCCGGAGGGGGAAAGTCCATCGAGCGGATGGCCAGTTTTGATTTACTTCCATGGAGGTGCGTGTTTTCGTTAGTTCGGTATCTACCTCGAAATTGTCAGAGTTGATAAAGGCGGTGCAGGGGGATGGTCTCTTGGGCACATTGCGAGCGAGATGTCCTTTGTGACGAATATGTGCGTTCGTGAGTGTCGTCCTCCACCATCTTGATCCATGACAAAAATATTTGACCCGGTGGGCTACAGACGCACACTGCGTCGTCGTCTCCGTGGACTACCGCCTCGCCCCTGACTATCCGTATCCTGCCGCGGTAGAAGATGCAATCGACGCGCTAAAATGGGTTGTCCAGCATGGTCCGCCAAAGCTTAACGCCGATATCAGAAAAATCGCCGTTGGAGGCTCATCCAGGTATGTATTCCCCAGTTATGAAGCATATCTCTACACCATGCAATATTCAAATATCTAATCCAATACCTGTCGAAAATTCTCTTTCCAGCGGGGGTAATCTTGCCACTATTCTCGCCCTCAAAGCCGCCTCTTCAAACTTCACTCCGCCCCTTCCACATCCCCTCATCTTCCAACTTCTCATCGTTCCGGTTACCGACAACACTGCCACCGCAGCGACCTCCTGGGCACCCAACATCCATTCCCCTTGGCTCACGCCTGACCGCATGAACTGGTTCAAATCCATGTACCTCCCCAATGAAGCTGACTGGACGAATTGGGATGCCTCCCCAATCTTCGCGCCTGGGAACTTGCTTGCGAAGACACCCAAAGCGTGGGTGGCCCTTGCGGAGCTGGACATTCTGAGAGAGGAGGGACGCGCATATGCGGAGAAATTGCGTGCGGCGGGGATTCAGGTGGAGGTGGTGGTTTATGAGCGGGAGCCGCATCCATTTATGGCACTAGACGGTGGGTTTGTTTTTGTTGGTCTCTCTGGGGAGAACTCATTGAATGTGTTTCTTTACTGGTTTTAATCATCCCTCTCAGCGTGAGTTTCTGTGTTCCGGAAATGTCACAAATTTTTTTATATTGATACTGGATTGCGCCTTCGTTAGTGCCCTCAAGACTGGTAGAAAAGTGCTACAAGACGCCGCTCGGGTCTTGAATGATATATTCAGTGCGAGCACGTGATATTTAACTCGCTGTACTTCAGTTGGATCGCCCACCGTTGATCGTTTCGACATGCAAAGCACGAAAGGAATACAGATACTTTGGTTTAAATGTTTATATGATTGGTTTTTTTTTTCATAGAAATTTTTTTGGTCTGTAAATGGACGTACACTGCATATCGTAAGGAGAATGAGTAAAGTTACACGTGTATAATACCTACGCCGACACCAACAAGGTGCAGCTGTCCTTGAATTTCCTTTCCTTCCTCCTCGTCCACAAAACCCGGAGATCTTCCTTTTTCTGCAGAGTCCGTGGTTCCTGATGACCGCCATAACTCAGAAGACCGGACATCTAAACCCATTCTATTTTCCGTCACATGGATATAGCGTAAATCCAAAGAGAGCCTTTCCAACTTGCGTTGATTTGTCGTCGGATTTTTCGCCACCGTCGGTGAAAGAAGGTCCCAATCCATACCAGCTACGGCGGTACACACCGAAGATAGGGAATAGAAGGTAAAATTTCTCTCCGACTTGAAACCTACGTATAACCATCCCGAGATTATGACATAGATGAGGGCCGAGTATCACTAGACTGAGGATGAATCCGAGCGTGCTGTACGATGATGCATCTAAGTGCGTCCGAGTTGTAGTGTAGGTAAAGGGCATTTGAGTGGACCACAGGGACATCAAACGAAGAGCTTGTGTACGTCTCTTCATACATCTTTGTTGCTCCAGTAGCTACCCATCCTTTGTATAGCCATTGAAGTGGAAGCGCATTCGGTGTGCCTCCGTGGTGTCAGTGCCCACGGATCTGGAGTGTGCAGATCTCGGTTCTCGGATCTGGCCGAAGCCTTTCCGGTAACGCCGCATGCGACGCTTTCTTTTTCTCACGAGGTATATCGTCTAGCGCCTCCCACTCCGTCCATCTCCTCCTGCTTCTGTTCTCCTCCTCGTCCTCGCCGCATTCTTCTCTTCTGCGTACAAGATCACGCTAATGTGAGGGAATCCGTAGATTCCCCTGCCCTCAGCTTCCCCGCTTTCCTCCCTTGTCTCCTGCTCCCCTGCCTTTCGCGTCGCCGCCTTCGTTTACGTTACCGCTGTAGCCGCCGGCGCCTCTCGCCCACGTACCTCCACGCCATCCCCTCATCTGCCTAGCCGCCATCCTCTGTTGTCCTCTAGCTCCCTCGCCTCTCCCGATGATCAAGACGCCCTCCGTCCAATGTCTATTTGATGATGGCCGTCAGCTGCTCTCTCGTCAAAATGGCAAGCCCACGTCGCTGGGCAGGAAGCCATACAAGCACCCCGCCTTTGCGCATTCATCATCTCGCCCCATCATCCCCACCCGGCGTCCATATTCTTGAAGTTATGTTGAATTCAACATCAAGGTACCAGCTGGTGTCATATCCGCAAGATCGACCCCTAACCCTCCTCTCCGCTAACAGAATGCGAGGTTGCGTTCGTGGCCCAATGGGCAGAGACATATCAGGCGTAGCTGGGATTTTCCGGTGTTTAGGCGATGGTGAAATGTCTGAAGGTGAGCATTCACCCCTTCATCCCTTCGTCTTCTAACAAGCGGTGCAACTACAGCTCATATCACTTCGATCCGTTGCTGCAGTGCATATAGCAGAGACGACTCCACGTACTGCGATATCCTCATCAGCAGGAATGAATCGAGTCTCAGGTGGCTACCACTTCTCCAGGATCGACACCAGTAACATTGACGCTGCTTCACATTCACCAGCGGCCCGATGAGGAAACAATCGCTAGGGCCTCCGGTTATTCTTTGAGCTTCGCTTTCTCCACTCATGCTCTTTCGGCATCTCCGCGCCTACCTTTTCCAGCCTTTCCATGCTTTGAGTCAGCGGCTCGACACCGACGCTCTCAAGCCTCCTCGACAACGGGATGAGTGGTTTTCCCCGAGGATGAAGCGCGGGTTGTGCCTGGAAGGACCGTTGTGGAGGTGCTGGGTGGCCTTCCATCCCTCCATGGATCGCTTGAGCCATCATACCACCGCTTCGATCTTCCTCAGGCATGAAGGTTTAGCCCTCCCTTGGTCCACTCGATCTTCAGGCGTGTCGAGTCTCGCGTCGAATACCCTAGATCACCGCCCCTGCGATGGTCGAAGCCATTTGAGACCGTATGTCCTTGTCCTCCCTTTCCCTCGGACTCGATATTATCTTTTAATGCTTCTTTCGGCGAGGCGGTGATTTCCTTACGTTTACTCGTCTTTCTTTTACGTACCGTGTTTCTATGTAGCACAAAAACTCAACAGGTGATATTGTTTTCATTCTACTGATATGAGTAATGCAATGAAGGTTCATATGTGTTATAAGTATGTGACACAAAAATGACCCATTCAGGACATACATGTAGGTGTATTAGCCTGTAATTTGCACGGTGTGCCTTAGCGGTGCCTGCCAGTCCCCTTCCTTTCTCTTTCCTTCTGAACCGTCGTTTCAAGTCCCTCTCGCGGTCGCCGTCTCCGTTGCTTCTCTCTCTACTGCGCTCGTTTACTCGTGTTTCGTCCATATGTCAACATCGTTGCCACTGTCCATCTCTCCCAGCGTCGAATGCTCCCGTATTGAACCGTGCATCACACTCATCGTCACCATGTATATCTCCTCTCCGTGCCAGGATGGACGCTACCTAAAATTGTCTGGGCAGTATGAAACTTTCCACGTAAGTTTATCATAGTTTCACTCCTAATTGCTAACCATTCGCCCAATCTGCGCTAGGAGGACCGTATTTAGGTACGCGCCAGATCGAGGCGAGCGACAAAGGCTTCTTCCGGCCTCCTTCCCACCTAATGATGTTATCAAGTAGTCATGCTATGTACACATGAAGACGATCACTATGACTCTCGACAAAGCGGTTAGTCTAGCATCGTCCAACCCCTTCTTTTGGGAATTTTTAATCATAATAAGCTCGTCGTATTTCATCTACATGCTCCTTGAATCGTCGATGGTCGAGGCCATGTCCCCAGGCAGCAATTTCAACTGCAAAATTAATGACTTTATCGGCCTCATGCTTTATTAACCAGCATTTAGAAGCATTCATTTCCAGCATTGTCCTTCCTCCGTTCACCAGATTTTGTAAGGTGTTGTGGTTCAATGATACCCTGACCCCATCTGACTTGAAGTATTCATTCTGAACAGCCTCGCACACCTTTCATGGACCTAATTTCTTCACTCCTTCCGGCTTTGCCTTCTCCTCGTCGTACATAGCAATGGCACAAGCCATGCATTTCGCATATAGTTCCTGATGAATTTTCTTAATGTTTTCGCGCCATTTCTGATTTCTGAGACAAAGTATGAAGTTGTATAAATGTTCAAAAGATATATTCCACTGCATAGAATGCCCCACTATTGTACAGATCCGCCTGATTATTCAATTTTTACGTCAAGCGAGGGCAATTGAGTCGTGTGTGACATGAATCTGTGCGCACACCAAGGATGATGACTGACGCTCAGTAAAAATGAAAGTCCAGTGTGGTCCAGAATGAATCCATCAGAGGTCCAACTCTGGTCGACCACAGTCTGAATATATAACATCCTTAAGCTGAACATATTCTATTCAGGTAATGGTCCAGCTGTAGTCCAGTATTAGTCATCTAAGAAATGTGAAATTCATAAATCAGTCTTATGGCACATGAACATTAAAATTCTATATTACATGTAAGGTACTAAGTCTCTGCCTCATTGTCAGCTTTGTCTTCATTGGTCTCTCTTTTCCTCAATTCAGTATTCTTATGGATTGAGCACAGCTAATCCTGGATACTTAGAATATATATATTATCCAAGCCTTCCAATGGTCATATTCTGAAGGGTCTTTCTGTTTGGAAAATGGACTTTGCCATATTGCTGGAAGTCTAAGTCTGAATCTGCCTTCTCAAGAATATTTGTATCTAGCCAATGGCCATCACAAAAATTTAATGTGAAAGATATTTTCAGAGAGAGTAAAAATTCAGCCAAAAGCATTATACCACTAATAAGGCCTTACTATCTTATATAGGGCATTGGCAGGTTGCTACCTGTAATCTCTATATAGGTTTTATGATAAGATTTTGATCTAGCAATAACTTAATTTTGTTTGAATTGTAATTTCATGCTTGCTCAGTATTCCAAAGGCTCACAAGAAATATCAGATAACGGTGTGGGCATTCTAAACTCCATGCAGTCAATGAAACTCAATTGTCTAATTAAATGCTGTACTCTAGTCAAGCTCTAATTTTTTTCACATTCTCATTCTATGTATCCCTGAGATTATTTGTTCCAAATCTGAAAGGATGCAACATAGAAATGATATAGAAATTGCAAAAACATCTGTGTATCACAGAGTAGTAAAGACTAAATGGGGACAACTCCAAAATCAATGCTTAACAGCCATGGAATTCCATTGTGAGAACTTCACAATTCATCTTCAAATTCAGAAGGCACATTCTAAAGAAGCAATAGGGTGTATTACAAGTTATTTAAACTTAATGTATGCAATAATGGTGGAGAATGAAGCAAAGCAGAAATGTAACAAACAGTGGTGATTTACCAAGTGATGGTGGATCACTGTACCTGTGGGCTCACCAAAATGCAAAAGTTGGTTTGCTTGCTTGCACTCCCCACTAAAAATAGTGTGATCTGTGAGCAAACTAAGTTATTTGAGAGAACAATGCAACCAAAGTCAATAATTGAGAAATCTAATGTTTATGAATTTTTAAGAGAAAGTGAAAAAAGCTTGTAATTAAATATATGGATTTCGATCTGACTAGTACATAACTATCACTGGACCATTAGATGTCAGATATGCATATAAACATCTGACCATGACAGGACTATTGCTGGACTTTGATATAACTTCTAGTGGATGGTTTTTGTTCCATTGCTGCCTGGTTGATTACCATTCACTGGACTAACCACAGGACTAAAGTCTAACATTGGGGGTCAAAAAACATGACAATCTGGCAGCAAACAGTCAGGTGTAGAAATACTGGGCTGTTGCAGGATGTTTACTGGAATTTCTGTTTTTACTGAGACTGATGTGCAGTGCTGTGTCACATCACCCATTTGTACTCCTTCAGAATGAGATTTGCCTCTCTCAAATATGAGTGGAATTGATCCATTTTTTTTCCCTTTGTCTGTATAATGCTCATCTCAATGTTGTGTAGCAATTTCTATCAGCTGATATTTCACAATTACATGGTTGGCAAAATTGCTATTTTGGGATTTTTCCCAACTGCTTGAGAACAACAAAGGATTTGGCAAAAATACAATATGGTGATAGAACACTACATTGACCACTCAAGTCATTCACAGTCAGTGGCAACTTTGAGACACAGCCACCACCTGAGCCCCTTAAGCCTATATGGTGTGTGAGTTTGATATGATTCTCATGAATATTGACTATTTGACCTCCATAGTTCACTTTGTGCCCTTGAAAACAGGCATATCATGCTTATGACATTGCAGAATTGGTCTTTGATGATGTGTATAAACTTCACAGGTTACCTGAGGCAATTGTCAGTAATTGTGATTCATAATTTACACATACATGTTCTGGAAAACCTAATTGGGACTGAATTATAAATGTCTTCCAGTTTCCACCCTCAATCAGGTGGCCCAACTGAACATGTGAGTTGCAAAATTATGCAGGTGCTCCAATATTGCATAGGATCGATACAGAAAGATTGTGTGGTGAATTTGCCTGCAATAGAATATGCCATCAATTATGCCCATTCAAAAACTATACAATATGCACCTTTCTTCTTGAATTCTGACCAAATGCCTAGGTCTTGGCTATGGAGTGGGTCTTCACAGTTGCCTGAAGTCAAAGCCTTTGTTCAATGCATTGTGGATGCCCATACAAATGCACACAACTCTCACTTAGCATCAGGAGTGAAGCAGACTAAACAAAGTGAACAAGCACCATCAGACTGTGCCATTTGTGGTCAGTGACTTGTTCTACTTGTATACAAAAAGCTTGAAGCTTCTCACAAATTGTGCTTGTAAAATTGCCCTGAAATTTGTCAGGTCTTACAGTGCCTTGCATATTGTTGTGTAGTGCAAAATTTCTGCAAGAACAATGACAGCTGATGGTGCCTTACCCAGCAGGTTCAGTAACTCCACCCTGGGAGCTGCCATGTATTGAGTCCACATTCACCTCCACTTTGATGCAAAAAATTGCCCTGGAATGTGCTAGAAGTCTTGAATTCAAAACATGTAGCAGATTTTTCTCTCTTGCAAGGTAGAAAAGTGTCTGCTGAGAGCTGGAGAGAGCAGCACTGGGCCTGCCACCAGGTATGCCTCTCAAGGTAAGCAAAGCCAAACAGCTGTTCAAGAAATTTGCACTGCAAAACAATATGCAAAACACTGCATAGACACTGCAAACACTGCCCTATAACCTTGCTGATTTAGGTTTGAATAAATAGTGAATAATATTAAAATAGCTTTGCCCTATATCTACCAGATATCTCTTGGATTAATTTAAAATGGGATGTACAATAAAATTTGATATTTATCTCCCAGATTTATTTTAAATAAATCCTCAATATAGCCATCATAGAAATCAAGAACAAATTTATAGTAGGATCAATACTAAGGATAATTCTATTTGGGAACCCTGGTACACACAAGAAACCCCACTGTCTATTGGGAAACCTGTGTACCAATGTTGACACTTGGCTGGTCTTCCAGAAGCTCAGAATATCATGTGGTATTTAATTCCAAGTGCATCTAAGTACTTATATGCACATCCCAGTTGTGTCTACAAGTAATCTACAACTACTGTGTAGCTGTAATAGTTAAATATCATGTCTGTTCTATAATAACATCAGAACCTATGCACCAGTGAATATATCCTAATAATCAATGTACCCAGTTATGAAGAGATGAAATGAAATGAACAACAAAGTTCTCAGTGTGATGTGGCTGTACCTGGTTGAAGTGGAATTTGAAGTCTGCAACAATGAGAACACTAGGGCTGTTAACTGTAAATATGGGTGTCACCAGGAATGGGAGATCTGGTAGGATTGGGACTGCAAAATCAACTCCTCCAGATTCTCCTGGACACCTGTTTTAGATCTGTAACAAAAAAAAATTGGAGTTAGCTCACCATTGTGGCAGGGGAGGCAAAAATGGGTTGTCTCCCCTGTATGCTATATGGGGTACAAAATATGGGTAATTCTCCACAAGATCAACACCTTTTGATGGATTCCCTCAACTGATGCAAATTTGCTTGATTTTGATCTAAGAGAATGTTGCTATCAACCCAATTCCAAGGTTTTGTGACAGAATGTTGGAATTTGGTCCCAGAGAATCCAAATTAATTTTTTTGTACAGGTGTATATTATGGTATGGTATGGTTAATAGCCCTAGAGAACACTAGCACAGTTGAGGGTGCCATTTAGTGACTTTGAGAATGGTGAAGGCCAAGGTATGTTGAGTTATTATGTATCCCCCTCTTAGATAGTTCTTAAAATGAATTTATTGTGTATTTGCACTCAAAACAATGAAATGGTGAGGGCAATCAGCTTTGCACTCAACTTGCACTTGTGACAATTGATTCAAACACCCTAAATTCACAACTCTGAGAAATGGAAGTGCTCCTACACTTGTTTGTCAAACTTTATCCATAAAACAAAATTATATTCACATATATTATAAGACCAAACATAAGTCTAGCAAATATCTAAGGAATAGGAGAATGGGGACATTTTCAATTTTTGAAATGGTCAAAATAATTCAAATGCCTGGTTAGCTATAGCAGCTGTGACTAAGAAAATTGTCCCATGCAAGTGATCACCAACCATGGCCAGCACCACCAAATTTCAAAGAACCCCCACTTTCATTTTGTACAAGGGTTTCAGCTGAAACCCCTGAAAGTGGGTTTCCAAATAGAATTATCCCAATACTAATGCTCCAGATTAGATAGTGAATAAAACATGAATAAATACATTGGATATAGTCACAATGTATTCCTTATTAATCCACTAGATACATTGTGGATTTATTGATTCATGTGATTTCCATGTGACTTATAATTACTGTTATCTCCTCAGTAGGTCATATACTCATATATGCATGCAATGCTGACATGTCAAAACATGTTGGAATCCTGAATGCCTTACAGGTAATTAAAGAATGATAGACCCACTTCAGTTTTTTGCATTCACCACCTTTGTTTAGTTTTGGGACAGGGGACAAATAGTACCAAACCAAATGCAAAAATTGTGGTGGTGCTATGGACACACCACTTGAGTAGGTGCACTGCCTCCATTGTACTAAGTAGAGATACCACTGCCTATGTTTGATTTAAAACTAATGCTATTTTTGCCTTCAAAATAATAATAATAGATATTAACACTACAATTAGCTACCAATGCAGAGTTGCCTTGCATACAGCAAGGGCCAGTGCTGCCTGGTATATATACTTCCCTGGTCCAACTAAGGAGATAGCAGTGATTATAGGTCACATGGAAATCACATGAATCAATAAATCCACAATGTATCTAGTGGATTAATAAGGAATACATTGCAACTAAATCTGATGCATTTATTCATGTATTATTCACTATCTAATCTGAAACATTGATGTTGATCCTATTATAAATTTGTTCTTGATTTCTATGATGGCTATATTGAGGATTTATTTAAAATAAATATGGCAGATAAACATCAAATTTATTGTAGATCTCATTTTAATTTAATCCAGGAGATATCTGCTAGATATAGGGTGAAGTGGACTCAACATGTGTAACATCAGGTATGTTCTACATAAGTATGATCTACTGACAAAGTTGACCCTCTGCTGTGTTACATTCAACATTGACAATGCTTGAATAAAGAGCTATAACACAAGCTGAAAGTATTATTATCTATTGAATTATCAACAACTGAAATTTTTACTACTGATTATCTGTATCTAGTAGTACTCTGTTCCACAGTGACTGCTAACACAAAAAGAACACCTCCCAGTACACAAACAATTGGAGCACAAACAGTCAACCAAGAAGCCATTTCAGCTCTAGATCCTTTATTAGAAGGTGTTAGAACACAGGAAGAGCTTAGTGAAGTTGTTAATAAATTTCAGGCCCTCAAGTGAGCATAAATTACTTCACCATAAGTGCCATCACTCATGATAAAGACTAACATAAATCCTTACTAGTAAATCATCAATCTGACACTGTGTGAGAAGGTGTTATTCATGAACCTCCACTTCACAATCCTAAACAGCTTCCCTGAGAAGCTAGAATTACCAGTCAGCTTGAGGGTAGGCCTCAAGGTGGAGGCTCTAATAAGATACTTAGATCAGCTCACACTTCAACTAGATCAAAAAATCAACAGGTACCTGTGCCAAATAGGAGGAGGAATCACTGTGGGCTGTGCTGACAAGCAGTAAATTACTGCACTTAATGTCCTCTCCTCCAAGAATAATTGATATAGCATTTATACCTAGACTACTTAGTACCAGACATGCATAGATTTTAATAAATGTACTTGGAATTAAATATCACATGATTTCTGGGGCTTCCAGAGGTCTGGGCAAGAGTACAAGGGTTTCCAAATAGACATTTTGTTTAATTGGGGCTCTCAAGTGTATTGGGTTTTCCAAATAGAATTATCCTGCCTTCCAAATTGAAAAGCCATGGAAATTTACCAGTATTCCATGCTTCACTACTTAGGATTTTTCATTTCTAATGATGACATGAGGTACTCTGGTCACCTGGATTGTCAGGTTTTCAACCTGGACAAATGATTCCTGAGGCAGAGATCAAGTTGATCTTGTCATGAAGGACTCTACCAGTGCCATGGCACCTACTTCCACTAGCCCAGCTTCTTCAAGCACTGTTCACAACTCATCTACTTACTTATGTTACTTGTATTCATTCCCCACTGGATCAGGGTAGAGTAGCCCAGACCATATCACTGCCCAGATACACTGCCACACCACTCACATATAAAATGGGCACAGGAAAATGCCATGGCACAAGTGTGCCAAGCATGAGTAGCATGCCAACATGAGAAGTGTGCATGTGTGGGACAGTAGCATGCACCACCAGGCATGCAGTTTGACCTTGCATGCATGTTTAATTGGGTTGTGTGCACTATTAAATCAGGTGGTGGATTGCTAGCAGTGGTTAGACAAGATTGGTTGGTGTCTCTGGCTTGCAAATTAACCCCACACATTAAGGTCATAGGCTGCAGGCTTATGTTCAGGTATCAGTAGTGATTCCTTGGATGAATGTTACTTGCATACTAAGTAATTTAATTAGGGTTGATTAATACCTATCCAAATGAGACTTAGACTTTCTTTTTGTTAGGGTTTAATGGCTGTGGCTTGAGATGTGGTTTCTTTTCCCTTGGAATAGGCTTCAGCTTTTCACTCAGACATGTCCCTTCTTGACTTTTGACCAATCTTTACTGATGTGATGTGCATTCAGAAAGACATCTGAAATATCTG
Organism: Nidula microcarpa; assembly: GCA_036937055.1. Taxonomy (NCBI): domain Eukaryota; kingdom Fungi; phylum Basidiomycota; class Agaricomycetes; order Agaricales; family Nidulariaceae; genus Nidula; species Nidula microcarpa. Next base: position 3,956 of record JASFDD010000209.1, on the reverse strand, counting down.
CAACAGAGTCCCCTGGTTCTTCAATTCCTGGAACCCCAACAATCAATTGAAATGGGCCTGAATTTGGATGAGCTTTGATGATTTCTTTGAACTTTTGCCTTTTTCCCAGAGAGAGATGGAGGAGGTATGTGTGTCTTCCATGTATGTGAAAGCCACCATTCCAGTAATGTACACCACCCAACCAATGTCATAGATAGATATGACATTGCACTTTTGGTGTTTAAGTACAGCACCACAGTTGCAAGCCATGTCAAGCTGCTTGTAAATTCCTTTAGGTGTTGTCTGGGGTTGAACAATGTTATTGCAGGTAGGATTGTCACATTCAATGATTCCCATACATCATCTTGATGACTTCTTCCCTTTTTGCCATGATTCTGTGTGCTCATCTCCTTGACAATTGCCTCCATTGATGTGAACAGCCCAGTGAACACTTAGGTTGGATGTTTCTTCAAACTCCCACCATGAAAAATCTTGCTCAGAATTACCATCTGGCCAGCCATCCCAGTCTTCTGTACTGATAAGAATCAGGTTTGAAATATTTGGCTTAGGTAGGACAGGTATGACCATCAGTTTTGGCTGTGCAGGATTGACTGGTACATAGTTTCCATTGGAAATAAGCTTGTAGTATATTTCTCCTTTTGAGAGTGGAGAGGAATCATTGGCTTTTAGCTTAATTCATGCCAGTATTGATTACATTGGATTGAAGGAAACTTAACTAGCCTGAGTAATTTCTACACTCTTGACAGCTTCATTTGAGTGCTTGATGTATCTCAGTAGACAGCCTTGGATTGTTGTTAAGAAATTTGAAGTTCAGCCTGCAATCTAGGATGTACCATCAGAACTGTAGACTGGAATCAGTTCCTGCACACCTTTTGCCACCCTTTTGGCATTCGATGCAAGCTGGGTTGGCCTTTTGTCCACTTCTGGTGGTGCAAAATAATGGTATAAGTATTTGATAAACTCCTACTGCAAAAAAAATTAGTTCAAACTTGGGTTTAAGATAAACACACTCACCATAGCTTAATAAAATGCTGCAAAGACAGAGGACAAAGGTAAGATGAATAAAACCCAAAATTTCAGCCTTTGAGCAACCACCAATCCCTTTCCAAACAGAACCTAATTCTAATTTCTTGTGTCAATAGCCCCTCTAAGGTCAATTTGCTTTGATATTTCTCTTCATAAGACAGCTGCATGCATAATACACCTAAGCATGATGCTTGTAAGCTGATAAATTCATCAGTGTGCTGGTGCATGAGTTGAGTGTGCCAATAGTGTGTTGAGGTGTGAGTTGAGCATGCCATATGTGTGTTGGTGCATGTTGGAGCATGCCAAGGTGTGAGCACAATGCTTGGGCATGTGTGATGCTAGCATGCACCAAGATTTCACCCCATCCAATGTACTCATATTAAATAGAATGATAAAGAAGGCTCTGAGAAGATAAAGGCGACATGTTTAAGCACTTCAATACCCTCATTTAAGTGATATTCTGCAATGTGAAGGATTGTATTTTTGTGGTATTCTAGAATTTTAATCTTGATAATAACTATCCCTGGAGCTATAAACAACTATTAAAGATACTACATACTGTAATTATACTGTTTTATGGTCCTGCACAATCTGTGCATTGATGTGAGGCATTTATATCACATTGAGCAGAGTTTGAACTCAACTCCAGTCTGACAGGCAAGTGCCACATGTACTGATTATGTCAAATGGTTACAATACAATGACAGATATATGTGCAAAATCAATCAGAGACTTGCAATAAGTGATTATAGGTCAGTGAAAGCAACTCTAGCAACTAGAATTGTCATGAAATACCATAGGATACTTGCATGTCACTAACCCAAGAGTGTGCCACTTGTGTGTGAGGTGTGCAAATTGGCATGCTGATGGCATGCTTGTGGCACACTTGCCATGGCAATTTCCCATTGCCCATATAAAACTGCTTGTTCCCTTTAGCTGTTGGATAGTTTTCTTGTCACATACTGTTCTCTCACTGTATCATTTACACTCCCACATCTGGATCTTGAGGGTACCATTCTAACACAGTTAATGATATGCTGGCCTGGTCAGCAGCATCAAAACTGCAGGCTTAGACCCAGCTTTTAGTGGTGAAGGCTCAAAGAAATTGAAGCCTGAGCCATTAAGGCAGGCTCAGGCTTTGGCTGTGGCTTTTGCATAAAGGCCTGTACTTTACACTCCCCCACTGGTCTACATAGACTATACATATATTACACATATGTACATAGAGTCTATGTATACTCTATGTATATTACACATATGTACATAGAGTCTATGTATACTCTATGTATGTTACACTTCAGCTATACATAGTATATGTTTACTGTATGTAGAGTGTACATATACTGTATGTACAATAACTTCATCTAGAATATATCAATTGCTGAAGTGTATGTATAATATATGCAGACTGTACATAGATTATACATAGATTGCACATAGACTGTACATAGACTGTACATAGACTTACTATCAAATATGATGAACATTTCAAATGTTGTGGTCAGTGCATATATGTATAGTATACATATAGTATACATACAGTATACATAGAATTTATGTAGAATTCATATAGGATTTGGATGTTTGCTTCATACTTCTCTTTCAACATCAACTCCTACTTCATCTGAGTCCTCTTCCTCCTCTGCTATTTTCTTATCCTTCTTTGCCCTCTTATTCTCTTGTGACCTAATAATTCTTTGTGTGTGTAAAAATAGTAATGCATGAATAGACCAGTTGAAGTTTGAAACAGTCATTTTATTGAAGATGGACTGAAAACCTCCAAGCCATGCATTAAGTTGTTCACATGCCTAAATAAATATAATAAATAACAATATTATTGGATAGATGAAGGATCTCTAACCTGAGTATTAAATGCTTGTTTATAATGTGGAACTCCTTGAGCATCATATTCAACAATGACAAGATTAGGTGCTGACCCATTCAATGGTGCTGGATTGCACCATTCAAGACAAAGATAATCAGTTGCCCGATGGTTGATGTAGTGATAAGAATCAACTATAAATCTGGTTGTTTGCTTCCAATTTTCCCAGACCCCATTACTAATAGCAGTTTGTAAAAGCAGACATGCTTTGTCAATGCAGATATAATTTGGATGTAAGTCAGTAGTTGGATAAACAGATTCCAGAAAATTCAGTATATTTGTTGGTGACTCAGATTTTGCAAACTTTGTCCATGCAATAACAACTCCACAAGGGGCACAGATTGTTTCAACACAGTAGAATCTGGGTGCAACAAATTAATTGTTTTGTTGCTGGTTTGGAGCCTCAACTTCTTCATGTGACTGAACCTGCTGATTTATCTGAGGAAGCCATTCATGTCTTTCTTCCTCTAATCATCTGAGGAGTCTGCAAATGCCAAGTAATGACTGTCAACCATAGCATACTATATGAGAATACCAACTATCCTGATGTTGCTGACAGGCATGTGAATTCTGCAACTTTGGATTGTCACAGTTCTTTACATGACAGAAGCCATATCACATAAATTCATGTTGAGCACTGAAGACTCCTTGACATAGATTTGCAAGATCCTGGGTGCAACCTTCAAAGGCACAGTGCTTGTAAAAATATTCAATTAGCATCTGATAAAAAGCAAGTTACATGCTATATGAACTTACTGTTGGCCCCATCACAATACCATCCAATACAACCATTTTGACTGGATATTCAAGCACTGGCACATTTTCTAAAATCTCTTCAGAGTTCTGATCAACAACCATTTCATTTTGAGCATCAGCCCTTGCTTGAGCAGCATCACAAATAGCTAAGCCAGCATTTTCACCAGTCATTGGAGGCACAGCATGATTCTCATCAACACCCACAATAGCTGCTGGGTCATCAGCTGTAATTATATCTGCATTTCTCTTATACTTGTGTGTGCACTCATTGCAAAAATGATTTTGTGCACTT
>JASFDD010000208.1:2302-36283 GCA_036937055.1 Nidula microcarpa | reverse complement strand
TCAACAGATTGTAGCAGGAGAGCCAGTTGTATCCAAGAACTAGAGAGCACAATGAATCAAGCAGAGTAACATAACAGATTAAAGTCATGCATTCACCAGTCAGAAAGCAGACAGGAAGATTAACTACCTTGGTAAAATAAGTGTTTGAGGAGCTGTCAAATAGTTTCAGTTCAATCAGAGGAATATTGGATGTAGGGAGTTCATGTAAATGAGTAAATGCAGTATTGATAAAACAGTTGGTCAAGCCAGAGTCCACAAGAGTTGGAATAGGGGTGGTAGAGTTGGAATGAGTGGAGAAATGAGGTGGACACAGAGAGATTGAAAGTTGGAAAGAGCAGATGCATTGAGTCTGAACTCTATATTTGCACAGTTGAGTTCAACACAGTTCTCAGCCTGTGCAGAGACCTGAGAACTGCTCTCTATTTTTCCAAGCTCTTAGAGCCAGAAGAAGAAGCATCCTTATTCTTGTCAGAAGCAGTAGCTGCATGGGCTTTAGCCTTAGTGGTGGAAGCAGCTGCCTTGTTACAATCCTTAGCCATGTGTCCAGAACCTCCACAGAACATGCAGAGATTATTGTCAAAATGGTGTTGGTGTCAAGACTTGTTCCCAAAGGTGAATAGGAACTAGAGGATGTAGGTTACGATAGCACCATGTCAGAAAATGTCAGAAGTATGTTGGAAGGGTTTCTGACTGTAATGCTACAGATAAGAACTGTTGGCTTCAGCTTATGTGCTGCACCCTTCCAGTTCTTGTGGGTTCTAACTTAAACATGGTCCACATGTTGGAAGATAGCACCATGGGGTCAGAAAGTTGTCAGAGACAACTTGGGGTTTTGACAACTAGAGACTAAGTCTAATGCCAAGAGCAAGATAAGACTAGTCAATGTAAGTCAACTAGAAGGGAAGTTGGAAAGGAGTTGGAGGTTAGAAAGCAAAGAGACTTAGAACTTAGTTGGAAGACTAGGTGGGATCTTAGTTGATATTTGAATTGGAGTCTAGGGTACAGAACTGAACTACTTAAGTACTAGTATTGCTAATTGTAATAATGAAAGCAGAAGTAGCAACACTATGGAAATGAGGGATAATAAAAATCCTGACACATAATAAAAGTAGCAGAAGCAGAAGTGGAAGTGGAAGTGGAAGCAGAAGCAGAAGCAGAAGCAGAAATGTATCTGAGTGGAAGTGTTCATGGTAATGTTATTGTATAAATACAAATCATAGGATCAAGACAATAGTTTGGAGATAAGCAAGAATGGAAACAGGCAGAAATAGTCAGAAGCATATCAGAAGATGATTTGGAATGTTGGAAAGTGTCAGAAGAAATTGTGGGTATGACAAGTTGCCAGTTAGTAGTTCATTGAGACTGTGACACTGGTTGTGGTTATCTGGACATTAAATGGTTTGGGGGTTTGAAAGAGACCAGAGAATCCCAATGAAAGAGTGTAGCAGAGGATTTTTGTCACTTGAAGATGGCAGAACAAGTTGAAAGTGTTGGAATAATAAGTGCTTATTTGCAAGTGTTTCACAATGCATGCCAGATCATTGCATGTATCCCTTTGGGATCCCTTGGTTATTCTACTAAATACTTACATTATTGTAGCATTCTGTAGTTTACTTGTTTCAGCCTTTATTTGTTTCACTAAGTATTATATATGTAATTTACTTGAGATGTAGTTACCCATCTGTTTGCCTCTCAAGCTCACAAAGTTCAAACATGAATCCACTGCTTTGTGATTGACTATGAGGCATGCACTTTCATTTTAACAGAAAGTGTCATATCCTGCTCACAAATACTGCCCATACACTTCTAATCAAGTTTACAATCAATCCTGACACTTTCCTGACTCACTGCATTATCTCTGGTTTACTCAGGTCTACTCTAGTCTGTTTCCATTTCTCAACTTATACATTTCAGCCACAAGACACTAGTCCACTATTAGTATATTCCTCTGTGTTAACATTTACTTACTATTGTCATATGCTTTCTTTTGTTTGACCCACTTACTTCTCCTTTTTACTTAGTATGTTTTAGTACCTTGCAGTATTACTCTGGGTAGTTACATCTCTTAGTATTTAAGTACCTTGAATGTACCATAGAACTTCAGTTTGTTAATTACTACAACTTTACCATTGCCAGGTTCATCTTCACTGGTAAAGCTACCTCTGACATCCTCAACATCCTCTGTCCTCTCAATCTCATCTCATCATCATTATCACTCTCACACTAAATCTCCAGTTCCCAGAGATTTCACCTGACTGATCTCTGGTCAGGAAGCTGAGTTTGCAACTTTCTACTTCTGTCCACTTCACTAATAATAATCTGTAAATTGGACATTAGAAACAAAGGGGGCACAGCACATAAGCTGACACTGTTGTCCATTCTGATCCCTCTCTTTGATGTAGCACTAGAATGTGTTCCCAGAGATATCACCAGAGTCTCCAGTTACTTTCCTTTGCCCCTCCTGAGTTATTACTTGCCCAGCAACTCTAGGTCTTACCTGGAAACTAGTTCTTGACAGAAAGAGCTTGAAGCATGCCAGTCACTGAAACTGCATGATAGTCACATTATGTTTGCATTACCTCTGCCAAAGTGTGACAGCAGTTAGCCCTTGGTTGGTTCAGGTTCTCATTCAATCAACCAGTTTCAGGAATCATGATACTGTTTGATTTTGACCTTACTGCTACACATGAACAAATATGAATCAGATAGGTGAAATCCTCTTTTTAGACATTATTTGTGAACTGTTATTTGTCAACTGTGCTGCACAGTTGATGGATAGTGTCTAGAAAGAGGATTTCATCTATCCATTTCATATTTGCTCTTGTGCAGCAGTACCAAGTCTATATGAGATTAGTGTTAATGGGATTACAGAAATATCTTATTAAAAGTGGGATTGGCTTACCAAGAGTGGGATTGAAAATTGATACAGTCAAACCTGTCATAACCCATAGCTCAGCCTGTCCACCAACTTGGTGGGTGGGTAAATGCATGCCATAACCCATAGGCCTCCAATAACCCATAACCCATACCCCTTGGTGGGCAAAACCCATAGGTTATACCTACTATATTAGGCAAATATTAGATATAATGTCACAAATTTTTGGCCAAATAAATTTTCACTTCCTATAATACACCATATCAGCTACTTTTGTAGCTTAAAAATTGCAAATTTAACCCTCAGATTTCTCATTTTCACCTTGAGCACCACTATGGTCTGACTTTCTCACAACCCTGACAATGAACATGGATGCATTCACTGGGCTTGCCTGAACTTTTTTTAATGAAAACACTGAGGCCAACTCACAACAGTCTCCAATAATGTAAATAGCACATGTTAGCCTATATTCATTGACTTTAGTCAAAAAATTTGGCTATGGCTTTTAAATCTATTTTTAGCCTACCTCTCGAAAGTCATAACCTCTCATAACCCATAGCTTGGGCTGTCCACCGAGGGGTATGGTTTACGACAGGTTCAACTGTAGTGGGATCAATGCTCGATAGTGGGATCGGCGCTACGTAGCGGGATCGGCATATCCAAGCAGATTTATAACTCCGCAAGGTGCCGGACTGCCTTGGCACTTACAGACTTCTGCATTCATTTACCTTGCTAACAACTCGATAATTGCATGGATTGGCACGGAATAAATCACCATGAGCGTGAAACGACCTAAAATTAGTACATTTGAGTCAGAAATTAATCAAACAAGCCCAGCATGCTACAAATAACTGACGCACCTCCATTTCCTTCTCCGTTGCCTCAGCAATGCAAGGAAAACAATAGATTTCACCTCCTTGCATCAATCACACTTCCTAGTGTTAAAATAACGTCTCAGCAAGGGACAAAAAGTTATAAGGGTGAAAAGCGAGCGAAGATACAAACAGTAAGCTACGTCGTTTATAAGTAAACGAATGAAACAAACTGAGTACGAATATACAAAACTAGTACACCAATTAAGACGGGCAGTGCACCGCTCCGGCACTTGCTGCTTTCCTATCCGGGTAACACGGCAAGCTCGTAATTATTCCAACATCTAGCCATACCTCGATCTATTCAAGCATCTGCACATCTAATTTCGAGCTTTGTTTGACTATGTATTTTATCGAAATTTCTCGTTTCTGTTCTCCGTTTCATGCTCCTTCCATTCTCATATTTATATTTCCTAACCCTTGTGATTCACTTTCCCCCTGGTTTTCATCGTCTTATTGTTTCCCAAATTTAACCTCTAGGTAGCCTTTAAATACCAGGAGAGCTGTAAGAGATCGGCAGTTGAATAGACATGTTCCCTTCAGCTTATACCGTCTCGTCTCGTCTCACTCAATATTTCTCTCATTTTGTCTACACGAAAGATTTCACTCCCACTTTGCCCACTGGCCGTCTGCGCTGTATCCCTGCGCTGCTCGTTGCAATGACTATCAATATTTCAGACATTTCTGTCACAAAGCTACGTGTTCTTCGACTGTAGTCAAACCCAACTTTTACAACGATCTCTTGGAATATATAACAAGCATTAAGAGGCACGTACTCTCATCCTATTGTTGGAATTGTATGGGAGCCCCGCGCGACGACGTACAATTGAAGACATGTTCGAAGTATTTGACTGAAAGCGGTCACAGGGTGTTATATTGCTCTTGGTCCGTTTCTTCCTCTGCGTTCCCAAGTTAATCGAATCCATGCATGCGAGTGGAGAATGCCAGAAAATGACTGGAAGAACGGATGACTATTGCCACACCGACAAATTTGTGGAAATCCTAAGAAGCTCTTCGCCCCCGAAGTCATTCTATTCCTGAACCGGAAGCATCTTTCAAAGGGCCACCAGCGCTAAAGGATTGAATATCGCGTCTGAAAAATTCGCCTGAGTGCAATTATGTGGTAAGAAAGAGGTGCTTGAAAGGATTGTGGAGCTTACTGCGGCTACGGCTTAGTTCGTCCCTTGCAACAAGCCTGTCGTTCAGTTCATTTGGCCGGATACATGTAAGCTTCGCTTGAATTATGCGTATTAGGAAGATCTCACTGACTTTTTTTTCCCAGATCCGGGTCAGAATCCCTATGATAGATCATATTTTCACATAGGTCGTCGAACGGGCAAGTGTTTTTATTGTTCGCCAAGCCGTTCTCTTACCCACAACAAACGCTATAACAGCGATGAAACGAGACCGAAAGTACGCCGTCGCATACATGCGTCGCCTGGTTAGTCCTTGTCTGCAACAGTTCGGACTCACTATTTCCAAGGTTAAAACTCAACTTGAACGAGAGTACAACGTGGCGATCCCAAGAACTTTGGTATTCAAGGATGCTCACCCATTGGACACTCTTATCTTTTACAAGGAAAAGCTGCTCATCACCGGGTACCTCTACGGTTGCGATAAAAATTTCCCAAGACAATCTGCAGAGGCAACAGTCGAAGAATGATAGGAAGAGGGAGATGCTACTTCATATTGTCCAGAAACTCGTGCATGTAAAATGTGATTAAAGGACGGCGTGCCTAAGGAAATGGATTGAGGCAGTCGTAGAATTATAACTACCCTCCAGCTTTTGGTAGATGGCAAAATCGTCCATGCTTCTATGATAGTCTGAAATTTTGCGCTCCAGTCATTCAATTTCAACATGAACGAGCACTTGTATTTTCGAGTAATTAACACAAGGTGTTCAAATTTTCTTTTGGTGAAATATTATCCAGATCAATGAATCTGTTAGCGTTACAACCTCGAATGCTTCTGATTTCAAGGCAGGAATTCCTTAATTGGATTATTGTAGAGGAGCGGAAAGATGGAGGCATTTTAAAGAGCGAAGAAGGGAGAACGGACCACGCACTGTCGATTCACTGCACTTTGGAACTGTAGTACGCTGTTTGCGTTTGTGTGGAAAGACGTTGAGATACTCCAGTAGAATTGGAACGCAAGAAATTTATAGCAGGCAAAGTTATTCCAAGAGGTTAGGTGCAGCCGAGTGTTGGAGAATGCAGAACAACCACAATCAACGCCACTGCACTAATTGCCAGTGGTAAGTATTGTCGGACAGTCGACAGTAGCGGATCCTACACGGTGTTTCATCGATAGATACCTTGGCCACTATACCAAAGTTGCTACGGATATACAAAGGCGTCTACAGTTCGCAGAATTGGAACATGCGCAAGCGCCTAACCGGAGCTTACTCGACTCTCTTTCGTCAGGAGGAAATTTTCGAGGACAGAGAAAGATAAGACACCGGTCTAACATTGCCAGATACATTTAGGTTCAGCACTATTTGACGCCTCGAGAGGATTCTGCCAGTTCCTCCGTTTCGAAGCATGCGATACGAACCTGCAGTATGAAGCATGTCCAAAATTCCGATAAAGTTGCAATAAAGGGCGTTGATATCAGAGCCACACCCAATTAAGAACATATCGGGAACCTAGGATTGTAGCGCGTTGAGCGCTGCACCGGTACCGATCCATTCATAGCATCATTTGCGATCAAGGTGGGGCGGAGCTGGAAGCTGGAGATCAAACTTCAGCACTGAATCTAACAAGAGAACAAGATGCTGTAGTACTTGCCCCCTGCTTTGACCTAGTATGCAAAGGTCAGAAAAACAGCTTCGGCTGGTAACCGACTAGACAGCAGTCCTGAGTCAGGCCCATGTAGGTTGCGCCTAGGGGCTGTTCAATGTGTTCATTGCTGAGGTAGATGTGGTGAGGAACGTGGATTCGGTGAGGATGCTATCAAACACAACCAAATAAACGTCATCGTAAGCTACGATCGTCAGAAGGAGAAAGGCTGCTAATTATAGGCGCCTACCTCAGTCTCCCCATGATGATGTGGTATGATGATACCAGCGTATGCACTGCGTTTCAACGCACGCACACACCCTCCTCTTTGCTAACAACCACATCCATCTCTCCTCCTCTTGCCTTCCCTATACATGATGTCCTCTCCCCCACCCAGATGTTTCCTGCCTCCGGAGCTTTGGCAGCACACTTTCTCGTACCTGCCTTCCCCGACACTCGAGTCCGCCTCTCTCACCTGCCACGCTTTCCGGGCTCTTTCTCAGCCGCTACTTTTCACCACGCTCGACGTGTCCCCGTTCTTCCTCCTCTTCTACGCCGATCGCCCCATCCTCCGCCCAGCACACTATCTTGAGCGCACGCGTGCCCGCCTCGAGGTGTATGCCCTCCCCCACATCGCGCCTGCGGTCAGGCATCTCTGGATTTCACCCTACGCCCACTCTTCCAATGTTTCGCCCCCGAGTAGAGATGTCGGAAAGGCGGACGTAGTGGATCCCAGAGAGATAATCGGCGTCGTGGTTGACCGTCTCCCCGCGTTTCCGAACATCCACACCCTATCCTGGCACTGCACCGACATCATGCCGGAGTGGTGGGCTGCGATAACCCAGCTCCCGCATATCCAGCGCGTGTGGTTGAACTCGTGCTCCATCCTCGCCCCTACACTTTCCCCACCCCTCGCCATCACGCATCTCGACCTAGACCAGTGGGCGTGGGAAGGCGAGCCCACGAACCACACGTCGATCCACGAAGATAGACGAGCAGGCGTTGATGCTGCCGTCATCCCTCTCCTTCTGAACCCTGCTATTCTCATCTCAATCTCCGTCCCTCGCGCAGACACCGCTCTCCGCCTTATCTCAGCCCTTGCGGAACTCGAGAGCCCCTGCATCCTGCGGAAGCTCGTTATCCCCTTCAGTGCACTCTGCTCCCCTGACGCTCCGAACGCCCTTATCCATTGTCCGAACCTCGAAGAGTTGCGCCTTCTCCCCGAAGCAACTGAATGGCGACCCCGCCATCATCAGCACCAAGAATCGGAAGGCCCGTCATTACCTGTGATATCACCCCATGCCCTATCCTTGTTGAAGGTGTATACGGGCCCACCGGATCTCCTACGAGCGTTATGCGTTGATGTGGTGAAGCCCACGGCCTTGAGGCAAGTGACACTTTGGCCATGGCGTTCCTGCGAGCCAAATACGTGCGACCCTGAAGGCTTGGTATGGACACTGAGCGCATTAACGGATAGCGATGTAGAGACTGACGAGATAGAGGGCAGTTGTGAGGATGAGGATGTGAGCTTGGAGGGCGCCGAGAATACACGGGGAACGACTTCCGCCGGCCCTAGCCTTGAACACCTCCACCTTTCAACCCCACACATAACCACTGATCTCCTGCATTCCTTGCGAGCATTCCCGCACCTGCAGTCAGTGGAGATCGACACACAGGGCCGTGCAGCGCGAAACGACTACACCGCAAGCCCGGCAGAGTCGAGATCCTCCATGTTGGAGTTGGAGATGCTGGATACGAGGGGAATCGGGGTGAGTGTCGTTCCTACTTCCTTCTTTTTCTAGTGACTCAAGCCCTCCGCTGCTTTCCTCTAGGGCCTCTATGGCAATTTCCAAGGGCTCCGCCTCCCCCCGGGCCTCCGCTCACTGACCATCAACACCTCGCTCTTGTCGGAGAAGATCGAGGTCCCCTCCGCGCGAAGTTCCTCGCAGTCTAACTGGTCGCATGCAGGGAAGCCCTCTAAGATGCAAGATCCACCGCATGCGGCTGCATCCTTCATCTCAGGTCTCGCGGCGCGAAACCCCGCTCTTGAGCGAGTGCAGCTGCGCTACGGGCTGTACTGGACCGGCAAGTGCGAGGTTGCATGGGAAAGGGAGGTAACTGTCGCTGGTGAGGACGATGACGAAGATGAAACAGGCATGAATTGGCTGAGGAAAAGGGGGAGGAAGCTCCCGAAGCTGGTGCTGGATCCCTGTGATTCGGATTTAGATTCGGGATACTTTTCGTCGACTTCGTCCGAGGCAGATACGACATCGACACCTGACTCCCTCCCTCCTTCAATTCGCATAGTCTCAGCGGCGACCTCGTCTCCTAACATCCACATCACCACTATCGAAGCCGGTGCAGGGACGCTGAAATTCACAGCACACTCTCCGAGGAGAGGAATTTCTTCCTCCTCTACTGCGTCGTCGACTTTTTTATCCTATTCTGCCTCCCCTTCGTCGCCTTCTGCGTCTTCGTCGCCCTCCTGGTGGTGGGCTTCGTCTTCCGCCACCGTTAAAGTCCATAAGCGCCGCAGGAGAGTATGCCTGCCGCTTCTGACTATGAATGCAAGAGGGTGGAAGGAACTAAGGAGAGCTGTGCAGGATGTCGTGGGCATTTGAGAAGCACCGAGCTATTTTGTGCAAGAGGAGAGCGTCGAGGAGCTGCAATTTGCATAGAGATGCATATAGAAATGTGCCGTCAACAAGATCAAGAGCATCCTCTCGTAGAAGTCGTAAGTTATGTATGATTATCCCGTTTGTTATTTGCCGCTTTTATGCCAAGACTTTTATGCCAAGATCCAGTAATGCTTCGTTTATGTAGCCTTGTAATTGTTTCCACTGATCTTCCGTAATATGTTTCTTCTATAATGTGTTCATTTTCACGACCTTAGTAGAAGTAGCGCTTTGTCGTTAATCACGTTATAAAGAGGGAATGCCAGAACTGTAGTATAGTAGAAACGTCATGAACTATGCTTATTCGTAAATTTGACATTCTGAGCTTACACACTGTAGATTGTTGAACATTTGTGCGGCCACTTGGTGCTTCAGTGAGGCCCCGGGTCCTGTTCGGTTCCTGAACATACATATGGATACGTGGCTCGCTGGCGGCTCAAACTATAAGGAGTACGAAAGTCCCATCCTAAAGATGCTGTTTCAGTCGGAGAAAAGATAGTTCGAATAAATGCATCATCGATACGCACTGAAAATGCCATGTCCTGAGTAGCATGGTTTACGGTGTCCACGATATGTTGTTTCCTCCGAAGCGGTCAGACCAGTTTCACGAGTAACAGAGAATTCGAAGCAGAATGCATAGTGCGGGCGTCAGAGGGGAATGCAAGTAAGATGTAGGAAATTGAAAGAAGGCAGATTCAAAGAGAACCAACACGAATTTGGGAGAGGAAATCGATGGACATCTTCGTGGTCGACGGTGGCATGGAGGATGGAAGTGTTGACAGCCCAACCTGGCCCGTGCGGACGGCCAGAATGTTTGGACAACATACGGCCTGCCAACCAGTGCCAATATTAAGAATCAAGGTGCGGGCCGCCCGAGCCTTCGGCCCGGGATACCGTTGCTGAAATATGAGAGGGCAGGAAGCAGGCTGTTCTCTCGTACGCGTGGAATTACAAGAGAAAAATACAGTGAACACATGAATCACAGTCAAATTACAAGTGGAAAGCTTCCGCCGATAGTAGCTGCTCAAGAATTCATCATTTGAAGAGATTCCAAAGCATGTAATATCTGTAATTTGGCATAAATGTCTCTGGGGAAGAAATAAAATTTGGATACAGTGAAAAGGAACTATATATGAGATAGGAAAATTCGATAGCTAATACGCAACGTCCAACATATTGCAGAAAATATCATGTTCATAATATCCTGAACATGGTGCGATATGACTGGCGTTGATTGCGAAGGGAACGGGCTATCATTAAGCTGCTTCAAAAAGGAAATGTTGCGTAAAATTCCCAACCGCAGGGAGGAAGACAGCCTATGTAAAATAACAAAACTTCATTGTAAAACTCATCCAAGAGATTACTATATAATTAGAACTTACAACAGAAAATCTGGGCGAAGATGAATTGGTAACCATTGTCAAGACGAGATCAAGATTGACATGCTTGATCTAACAATTGATCTCAGCATGCCAGAAATTGAAGAAGTAGAGCTCAAATGTGCATACTACGAAGTGCTCAAACCCTGCAGATTCGATGGCAAAGGTCGTGGGTAGGACTCTAGCGGTGTTGACTACAATGGGAGAACCCTGTATACTATATATTATTACATTGTTGAAAGGCGGAGCAGAGTGCGACTTCCCGTTGTATTCTCTGCAGTGACGAAGGTGTTGAAACCTACATTTCTGATAGAATATCCGCCTTGGTCGGCATGCAAGATTTCCCACTGGAAACCAATCTTAGATTCGATAAAATCAATAAGTAATTCTAATACCGTTGTAAACCCAGGAGGGATTGAACCAGGGGTAATGGGAGCGACCACACTGCTGGGTGGAGAGCCATTAAGCGGCTGAAGGTCCGTATCCGAAGGAACAGTTGTAATGGTATATTTTCCTGCCGGAAGAACCTAGAATACGAATACCAGTGAGACTCGTATTAACATCCGATTTATGGCGTTATTGATACTGACATTAACTAGTACTTGCGCACTGGTTACAGAAAAAGCAATAATAAATAAGACGAATGTTCTGAAATGCATAGCGGTTTGGGTAGTTTGGACTTCCTCGAAAATTGCTTTACCGATGATCAGTTGAGAGGAGAAAAGAGGAGGGAACAGCAGTGCAAAGCCATGAACAGCATGCATTTTATACCTGAATTAAGTTTCATATCTTGAATACCAATTAGCGCATTAATTTTAAAATATATCTCGAAGTGGAAAAAGCTTCCTGGGGACATGGAAGAGGTAGTAAACGTAACTTTTATCAGGAGACAGCGAGCATCTATAGCGTACTTATAAGAAAGTTGTCTGTACAATATGGAACCCAACTTCGAGGAGCTTCACAAACTCAACAGTGTAAGCTTGAGAAACACACATTAGCGCTAAGCGCACAGACGGATCATCACACTTCGGGAAAGCGAGCATTAGGCACATATTACTGTGTCCCGGTGAAAATAATATTTTTGACGACGAGAGATGCCATTCAGTTTGACAAAAAATGACACAGCAGCATTGGCTTGAGGCTGAGATCCCAGATTCAATTCGTTCAAGGTATACCAGAAGCACTTTCTTGAACAGACGCTGAACATGCTCAGTAATATGACAAGAACACCTATTGGCTATGCGAATCCGAGTCAGAATTCAGCTCTGAAACGGCCAACAAACTTGCCTCAGAATTAATAGGCTCTTGTCAGCTCCTAAGCTGCATTAGTAATGAAAAGGCAGTGTGTTGTGCCAGGCAGTACTGTTGAGGTCGTGGTTGAGATAGATTACGCATATCCTCCAGCCGTTGATCCGTTGTCAGTAGGCAATGCATACGCAAGGTGAGGGTCCGGAGGTCTTATACTTTCGGGTAGTACATGTTGAGCTGCAAAAGGTATCTATGCAGAAATGTGAGCGACCGCCATTCCATGCTTGCCAAGGGGGTCGGAATACAGAGCTTTAAACACGCACCTGCAAGTTTATGGGACACAGGATGAAAAATTAAATAAATAATGATGCGGTCTGCTGGAGGTTTTCCTACAAGCTTCAGTAGGATTCTTGAGCTTCGCAGAGACAGGGACTCCAATCTTTTGAGACCTATGTACCGCCTCCCATATGCATACAGAAATGCTAATGCAGGGCCACAAAGCTCCGCATTATTGCAAGCTGGGCTGTATTGCTACTTGCGTCGCTCCGAGAGCTTCACTAAATTAGGGGCTTCAGGGCAGGCAAATCTCGAGCTTTCATGCTGGAGACTATGAGAGTTGACAAAACATAACCGAAAGCCTGGATTTGATAGGAGCTGTGGACCCGACTCCGTTGAGCTTGACATGCATCATTCAATAATAAAAACTTTCAATTAAGTTACTTATCCAGCATCTTCTCTATACGCACCTACATTTTAAACAGACCTTACACCAGTGATACTTGCCTACAAACAAAATCTGGGAATGGAGAGCATGAGCACGCCATTTATATAAGTAGCATTCGGCTGAAAAATATACCTAATGCTCCGAGTGGATGCAAGCATGCTTTCCAACTCCGGGTGACTATTCTTTGAGGGTGCAGAGAGAGACCCACGAGAATTGCCTATCTATAATTTGTATCTTCCCTGGGCCAAGGCTTGGCTGAGGTACTGGTTGGATAATTTACGAGGTTGTGAGCAGGATGTAAGCCGCATAGGATTCTTCATATATGTAGTAGTCAATGGCGGACCAATTCTAGCAATGCCACGACTTCTTACTGCTAAAGTAGGTACACCTCATTGTTCTACTTTCACCTCCTCTGCTAGGGTTCAGAAGGACCAGATTAAGTCGCGCTTAGTGTCAGGGGCAAAGCCTCCGGAAGGGTGCGTCATGCGCCGGTGTGGCGGCGAAACCCCTGGCACGGGCGTATGGCGAGACCTAGCGCCCTGGCGCAAGGTAAATATCGCATTTTATAAAACTAATCCCTCTGAAAGCCTCTTGAATAATGAATTTGGATCCCCATGCATTGTTGGCGACCTTCTTTTTGTATATTAAAGGTATAATGGATTTTTCCGTATAAACAATGCCCCCTGCTGACATAATATTAAATATTTGGCAGAATTCCCCTCAGTTGGGTATTTCTACGCCTCCTATGGGATATATTTCATGCAATAGAACCCATTTCCTATTTTTATTCACATATTTGTTGATTTTTAAAAGTACTGGAGCCTTCTTACGCCACCCCAGTTGCCCGGTTTTCAGGTCGTCATCTGGCGATCGCCGCTGGCGCGGCGTGGCGCACTGGCTTGGTTGCGCCCACAACACTAGTCATACCCATCCGTTTGTCAGTAATGTTCCGTTTTTCAGAGCGACAGAACAAGGGTTAGACTAGAGATCGACTGAAGTATTAAAATAATTGCCTCTTAATGCTCTTTGTGACTTTCAAGTAGTTCTGGCTCCTTCGGCTATTTTCTCATCTAATCCCACTCTCCGCCCTTTTATACTGTATGTAGAGTAAAAGGATAAATAAAGAGTGGTTGCATATCTCTTTGGCGCAAACGAAATGGTTTCCTGGGAACAGTTCTTTCAAAAAATATGACGGTGCAGTATTTGATCTGATACAAATTCGAGACGTCCAAAAGTGCTAATGCTCTCCTGATAGATACCCTCTTCTCAACATACATCGATTTACTAGAGCACCAACTGTCCATAGACGAGTCCGTAAGATACCTAACTTAAATGGGGAGGACTGGGAACATGAGCCATCAATTAACCGCGTCAAAAAGGAATTGCTGGGAGAAATCTCCATTCGCAGGAAGCATTGTGGCCTAGTCATAAATATCAATTCAATTATTTTAAACCTATAGCAGTTAATCGGAGTCCTCACAGCGGAAAAATCGACTGAAGCCGCCGTAGTAACCATTGTCCAGACAAGATCGATATTGACAAGCTTGACCTAACAAAATATTTCAGCATACAAACTTAAATTCTCCAAGGCTCAGATGTGCATACCACAAAGCGATCAAAACCTGCAGGCTCGATGGCAAAGATCGTAGGTTGGATGCTAGCATGATTAGCTACGACGGGAGAGCCCTGTATATAGTAAGAAGTATTTTTTGCATTAGTAGTAGTGATGGACCACTGGGGGCTGGCTTGGGACTTCCCGTTGCATTATCTGCAGTGACAAACGCTTCCAAACCTATGTTTCTGATAGAATACCCGCCTTGGTCGGCGTTCATGATTTCCCACTGACAAAAGAATATTATTAGATGAAGGTCGGAAATCGGATTGTTTAATAAGTCTTGTAATACCGTCGCGAATGCAGCAGGAAGGGTGGGGCCAAAGTAAGTGGTTGTGGGAGCAACTGCACTGCTAGGTGCAGCATCGCTGAGCGTTTGAACTTGAGTGTCAGAGGGAACACTCGTGATCATATAATATCCTGGAGCGAGCATCTGACATGGGCCACGAACGGCAATCAGAGGAACTTGTATTCAACTTCCCAAGTAGGTTTAGAAACTCACTATTTGCGCACTGGTTGCAGAAATAGCAGCCAGGCATAATACGCCAACTTTGAAATGCATAGTAGCCTGATTGTTGTTTCAGCAAATCACAAAAATTCACTGATCAATCAATGATGAGCGGGGACGGAATGTTAGTTCACTCGAACGCTTGAACGGTCTCCATTTATACTCGATTAAAATCCCTTTCTAAGTAATTACCAGTGTGCCACATAAAGAACCTTCTGGAGCGCACGGAAATAAGTAATAGAGGCGACTTAAGTAGCACAGGGGATGAGAGATGAGACCTTATAGGATGTACACACGAACACTGTTAACGTAATAATTTTAAATATAATGCTTACCAGTGAACCCTTGAGCTTAGAAACATGGAGCGTTGATGATTAGTATGTCAAGCGGCAGAATGGGCGGATGATAAATAGGCTGACAGATATTAATGTTGCAGACTTTTTGTAGAAATCTGACAATTTCGAGAACAATAAACATTGTTATAGATATCATCCACAACTCAATGATTATTCATTAAAACCATACCGTGAGCAACGCAGTAACTTACACCAGATGACACTCAATGACAAGGACGCTGACTGATTACATAGATATCTCAGTACAAGTGTGAGATAGCATTAGAATCTGAGAGAGGACTTGAATTAAACTTCCCTTGAAGTGCGTAATTAGGACGTTCTAGCTCCTATATCACATTCCATGGGCTGGTTGGATATTGCTCGAGACTTCGCACTCAGGGGAAGGTGAGGCTACAGAAGATCCGGATCCCGTTTAAATTCCAGCGGCTAATCACTTAGAGATCCTGGTCTTCCTTAGAAGTTGAAACGTTCAAATCGCGGAAGCCACATTTCTCCGGATTAAAATTGAATGACTAAAAGAGGCTATTATATGTAGCAAACGCAAGTCATCTTTAGTTCCCTCAAGTATCTCTACAAGCATGGATTTATTACTGGTTGATGAATCATTGTGTATATCGAAATGGTAATGGCATAGTAGCAGAAGCTCCACGTCGTGGATTCAAGATGCGTTGGAAACGGTTGCAAAGCATACATCTAAGCAGAGCTCACATGCCTCAGGAGCTAGAGCAGAAAATTCCATGTAGAAGTATGAGTGAGGATGCACAGACAAATATTGAGCTTTACTGGTACCTAAAAGGAGACCGCAGTGTCTGCAAGATTCTTCCGAGAATTGTCTTGAAAGTTTGGATTTGGCAGGAGTAGGCGCGCTTCTGCCATCATCGAAGCGTCCTCCAAAGAACAACTGTCCCTTCTTTCTATTTAAATACTCTGAAGATCTAGACAACCAAATTGTTGTCAATTGTCCAGTAATCAGTATCTACTATTTCTGATCGTTCTATATAATTACAGTAGATCTGATGCGTGTCCCGAATCGAAGATTTATAGTAACAGAGCAAGGTTTTAGAATCCTATACCAGATGTTCTTATATATATATGCATATGCTGTATGTACAAACCTCATGAAGTCGCAAATGCACGTCGTAATAATGTTCTATATCGTCCGAGTACATATGGACCAATATCCAAAGTAGGACTGTTACTCGCTTTTCGCCAGTTTAGATTGAGAAGCACACGACGTGAGGGTCCCGTCTGCGCTGAAGCAAGGTCTACGTTTCCATTCAGTGGGGCCGCGCTTCATCTTACGGGGAGAAACCTTTCCAATCGGAGGGGTGGTCCGGGGCAAAGTAAATGCGAATAGCTGTCCCAAGAGTCCCTGGGCAGGCTGGAGCTGGATCTAAAATAAAATCATGTTAGCTTTTCTATAAAGTCTTTGAAAGATCAATTTGGATATATTCACTATAGAGATCCCTTTGCCCAGATCAACTATTGTCCATACGAGATCAAAGTTTACAAGCTTGATCTATGAATTAAGATTGACTCAAGGCATGAATGAAAGTGAAAGATAGCAGAAAAGTGTTACATACGACATATACGCCAGGACCTGCAGGCTGAATGGCAAATGTCCTTGGTCTTCCTCCGGCTGCGGTAGTTGTAATAATGGCACCCTGTTACTCATTGAATTAGGCCTTTATTGTAAATAAGGGCCACGATGATTAGTAAACACACCTGCGCGAGGCCTGAGGTAATATTTAGGCCTAAGTCCGTGTCTTTGATTGAGAATCCTCCTTGGTCAGCTGCAGTTACTCGGTACTAAACATCTACCACTTCAATCTCAATCATAAAAGAAAAGAAAAGAAATATACCGTAGAACCGGGGTTATTGGAGCTAGGATCATTCGGGACGAAGAGGGTATGAGGTATCGTGCTACTCGTTTGGACAAGTGTCATCGTTTTTTGGTTCTGGATGTGATATTGTCGTGGTACGAGGACCTAGGAAAGGTCAAAAGTTCAAGCGACTCTGAAATATCCCGAAGCAAGGCATTTACTGCACTGGCTGTAGCAACAGACACAAGAAAGAAAGCGAAAACTTTGAAAATCATGACAATGTGAAGAACAGCTGTCCCGGAGACGTCAGTTTGAGCACTAGTCTCAGCGCCGAGAAGTGGAAAGTGAGTTTGAGGACTTGAGTGCTGCAGAATCCTTTATATCGCCAAATACTTATATGTATGCGTGACGGACAGCAGTATAGCCTCTGTTTCGGATGAAAACAAATAAGTCCTTTCTTTCTCTCTGGAAGCCGTGCAAATAGCGATTGGCGGGTTAACCAGAAATGAAAAGTCGCCGATTAAGCCTCCTGAGTTGACCTGAGTTAATAGGTAAGCGGAAACCGGAGAATGTAGAGCAAGGTGCACGCAACCATTTGGGGCATAGGCCAAGTAGCGAAAGGAAACTTTGTCGCAGATAAAGCGGAAATGTGTTGATCCTTTAAAGTTACTGAGAACGGTGCTCTCAATTAGTGCTTCTTCAGATCATCATCCAGCGGCCTAAGTAATCTGTAGCGGGGTGTATTCCTCGTCCATCTAAGCCAGAGAAAGTTCCCAATGATAGCTATAGGTGCGGGTGTACGGTTCTGCATGCATAGATGATCCTTTAAGCATTTAGAAGAGTTCTAACGATCATAAGCGGCGAAGAAGTGCATACGCCTTATTGAAAAGAAAGATGAACAGTAATTATTTTATGAGGCATGAACGGTCCCAAAACTCTGCTGGGATTAAATATTGGCCAGTTGGAAAATATAACGTGCCGCTCAGAGATCTAAATTCAGTTTCCGTATCCCTATACTATATTGCAATTATTTCGAGACACGGGAAAAAACGAAGGGCATGCTCATCTCGCGCAATTTATCCGCTGACCCGGGAAGATCTCAACCTAGCCAGACAGCGGAAGGAATAGTTGGTAATGCCGCCTGTCTTGCATCCATCCAACATAGCCGCATTGCTGCTGAAATAGGGTATATTCGGGATGATCGAATACATCGGACAAACAAATGGTATGCTTGCCTATAAGGCAAAGCATATAGACACGTTCAAGACATTTAGGCATCGCCAAAGATATGTTAATAGTGAGTTGCATTACCTGCGGAAGATTCTGTATACCATGTCGTACTATCGGATACGCACCTGTCGATTAAGACGCCCGGGAGGTGCGATGCACTCGAGCGAATCGGCCTTAACGATCATGCTAGACTTCGATATCACCTGTAAATACCATAGTAAATAGTAATTTGAGCTCAACTTTAATTTATAACAGCCCTTACTTGATAAACCCATCCATTATGAAGCTCAGTCAACCGCTATGGGACCGAGGCATAAATCCTTGCAGTGCCACTGCACCTTAGTATTACATCCTCGCCGCATCCTGAAACGAGTTGTTTGAAGATTTCCGCTTGGATCGTCGAAGCCGGGTCTTCTATTAGTCGACGTAGTGTTGCCAATTGTCTCCTGCTGGCTTGTATGAGCCTACTTTATCACATCGGATGGCGGATATAGGATCCGGGTGCAAAAGTGCAGGGCGTCCAAGGAATGAGCGATCTTCCAACACTGAAATAGCAATACTTTCACGAACAGTGTCGAATGATATAGCAACAATAAGTGCTATAAATTCTGTTTGGTGATTTGTTCAGTATTCTGCAAGAAGACGAACATCGAAAACATCGAAAATTGAAAGCGAGAGTTTGGCGAGAGTTGCAGTTTGGGGTGAAGCCGCTGAACGTCATCGTAGGAGTAAATATTGATCAGCTGACAAATATAGTGATTCAATCATGCGACTCACCTTTTTTTATTTTTTTATTTTTTATTTCTGCATCTATATCCCGCAACAAGTACGCTATCTACTAAGACGCGGTGGCCCCCGAATTTACGATAGGCCTTATCTCCCTTTAACTTCTGTAGTGGTTGTGTTCGTGCTGTTGAGTTGTAGATGTTATTTCCGAGTTGGTAGGCTCCGTTGCGTGGTGGTGTGTGTAGTAGCGGGCGCTTCCGTGGAAGCTCGAGCAATGTGGGTCTGCGAGCCGTCTTAACGGTGGTGGGAGAACGGCTGGTCGAGGGTGTCGCTGTTGGTGGTATCGGCAGTTTTAATGTTTTGTGAGCTTGGTTTTGGGCTCTCCCTGGCCCGCCTGATCGTGCATTCTCTCATCCGTAGTCTTCATCTTCCTCTTCATCCTCTTCATCCTCTTCATCCTCCTCTCCCGTCATGTGACTCACCTGTCACGAACGGCCACGGCGCCACACCGTCCTTCTTTAACCTTCTCCTAGTCCAGGCTCCCGCTTGCTTCCAACTGTAGCCCACCTGCCCCACTCAACTCCCACTCCAGACCAGCTTGAGAGCTCCGCCGTCAGGAATCAGCATTCATTCCCGCATATGTCCCTCTCGTCCACAATCATGTTTCTAGCGCTCGTTCCTCTTGTCCTACTCCAGCAACCGGTTGTACGATCCACCGTTCTCTCAGCTCTAGATATTAATAACATGTTATTTCTGACCTTGTTGTCAACGGATAACTGCAGCCAGCTACAGGTTGGCTCTATCGTCTTCAGCCACTTGATTCCTTCGGCCCTTTCATCATCTGCCACTTTCGATTATTGACTCGACAATTCTCCTTTAGGCTATACTCTAGAGTTCTAGCCTCTGTCTTGCTGTGCAATCCGGGGAACTATACTGTAATGCCAATCACCTCCTGCACTGGTTTAAATTTTCATGCAGCGCAATCTGCATAACCGTTGGGGATCTGGTTCTCGAAGACGACTACGCGTCTTTCATATCCTTCTCTACATATGATGCGCCTGCTATGAAGGATCTCTATCAAAAATTGACCTTGAACGAAGCTTCCATCAGGATTTTTCACCTTAAAGGAGACGAACAACTAAAGGGTGCTTATTTAAAGTTTATGCCCTCGTCTTTCCCAAGGCCGAGTCCACCCTCCAAACTCTCACGAATGAATACCACCGCATCTGTCGTAAATATTTGCTGCTGCCAAAACAAAGTACATATGCCATCTATTTGCAAATTTCGTCACTGACTTCTATCAATATAGACCTCTGTTTCAAAGAAACTCTATTCAGTAGAGACCGTGCGCTTTGAGAGCTTTTGGAGACAAAGCGCTTCTCTATGTCAAGACCAAAGCTAGAAGTTGTGTTGAACTCTGGAAGTTGCTTAGCAGCTTACCCAGTCCTTTGAAGCCGATTATCTATACTTTTTCCCAGCAGGGATCTCAGCATAACGCTTCCACGCTCATCCCTGAGCTTCTGTTCTCATCAAGGAAATCCAGGAAAGCCGTCTAAGGACCGCTCAACATCGGACTGCCAGTAACTGTTATTACCACCGCCGTGATATAAGAGCGTGCGCGACTGTCCGGGAGAGTGGCGTGGTGTCGAAAGTCAATTTACTATCTATTACGAAGGTGATAACACAAAGTGAGTGAATGTTACATGCGTGGAACCCAACGTCGCGTGGTGACCATCGCTGATTCATGAACCTCGCTTTCATATCTGAGTTAAACCTTCGTGCTCATTTATATCATTGATATATAATTTTGGCTAGAACCTCTGTATCTTTGTAACCTTTAAGTAATAACCTTTTAGATTCTTCCGAGCCGGTGTGGAGATCGCTTGAAGCCAGGATATTAGGACATAGATGGGGATACCAATGCCGTTAGCTTCCGTATAAATCTGCACAACTCGATGCAGGGACGGCGCGACATGAGCCGAATATCTCATCCATGCGTCGACAGTACTTGCGGACCGAATCAAGATGACAACGCAGCAACTGAAAATCGGTATAAATGCACAGTTCCGTTGGAGCTCGGTGTCGTTGGTTTGCGTGTCCAACCATCCCTCCCCATGGACAACGCCTCTCAGTACAAACAAACGTCCTTTGATCACGACTCCGAAAAAAACTCAGCTGTTGATACACCGAGCGATGGCAGCACGGCTTACCTAAATCCCACTGTCGACCCGCTTTACTGGTCAAAACCCCGGAAGTGGCTGACTCTGAGTCTCGTCAGTGTTCAAGCTATTATCGCTTCCGTAGGCTGTTCCGTGCTGGCATCAGGTGCTAGGCAAGTTAACGAGGAACTAAAAGTCACGTCTTCTTCTGTCTCTGCCCTTACGGTTGCACTCTATATTCTTGGCCTTGGCCTAGGTCCCTTATATCTTGCCCCCTTAAGCGAGACATACGGGCGAAGGAACGTGTACATCATCTCATTTGGAATCTATACTCTGTTGAATGTAGGCTGCGCACTGGTGAAGAATGAAATTGGCCTAATTTTTCTCCGCTTCTTTGCTGGATTTGTGAGCAGGTGAGATATTTGTAATTTGTTTTTATAAAACTCATATAGTGATTATTTTTAGCGCAGGAAATACTCTCGGGGGCGGAACTATAGGAGATATTTTCAAACCTGAAGAACGCGGAGCTGCCCAAGCAATATACAACTTAGGGCCTACCGTAAATTCCGTGTTCTAGTCTCTGGGAGCTCTGAATAACATTTACTTTGCAGCTTGGACCAACAATTGGAGGGCTTGTAGGTGGATATGTTGCTCAAACTGTCGGATGGCGTTGGTTAATGTGGATTATTGCAATATCGTAAATTCCACCTCATAAGATGGGCAATTCGCAAGCTAAATAAATCTTATTTACAGAGCCGGTATAACAACTATTCTGTGTATCTTCTTCCTCGCCGAAACATATCCACCTTACCTGCATGCGCGATCCTTGGGACGATACTCTGCCTCTCCACAAATAGGTTTCCGCCGTGCTATTACCCGCCCCATAAGGATGCTTTTCCTACTTCCGGTAGTGACAACGATGAGTGTGTATGTTTCCGTGGTTTATGGAATATTATACCTCCATATCATCACAATTCCTTTGCTTTTTGGTCCAACCCCTGTTTATGGGCTTTTTAGCTACAAATGGAGCGGTGGTAAGGAGGGACTTGCGTACTTGGGTGTAGGCAAGTAACTTTGGCTTAAGGTTTGTCTCGGATACTAAATTGCTTTTTAAAAATAAGGACTCGGATCCACCATCTCGCTAATCATCTGCTTTTCATCACTTGACCATTCATACCGCGCCCTATGTGCAAAATTTGGCTCTCAAAAACCAGAATATCGCCTCCCATTCATGCAGGTAGTTTTAAATTAGCATCGTGACCCGCAATTCGTTATTAACTGCAGTTCTAGGTTGGGATGTTTATAATTCCGGCTGGCCTTCTTCTATACGGATGGTCCGCCCAGCTAGAAACACATTTCCTTGTCCCACTTCTCGGGGCATGCATATTCGCATTCGGAATGCTTATGACTTACGTAAGTAATAATCAACGCGCACACCTCACAAGCCTGAGGATCACTCACATTTAATCCTCTTACAGGTATCGTTCCAGGCATATATTGTCGATGCGTTTACAGAGTATTCTGCGTCAGCTCTTGCAGCAACCACGGTTCTGCGTAGCGTCATTGGAGCGGTGTTTTGTATCATTGGTCAAAAGCTATACGCGAGCCTTGGCTATGGATGGTGCGTTAACATCTCCATCGCTATTTTTTGACCATATTATTAAGTGATATTTTTAGGGGAACGTCTCTACTTGCATTTATTTCATGTGGGGCGCTCCCGATACCTTTCCTCCTATGGAGATATGGCGAGAGACTGAGGAAAACGACCTTCTCAGCGTAATACCAGGACAAAAGGACATCTAACAAAGTTTTGTAAATTTAAATTACAGCGGCAGCACTTAAACGTAGAGCTCAGATGCTATAGGAGGCTGTTCCACCTTCTTAAGGCTCTTTGACTAAGGTCCAAGGGTGAATTGTACAGTAATGGAAGCATTTTGATACTTGTCCCAGACTCGTTCTGAGATCTAGACTGGGAATTGAGCTCACAACTGCATTCACTACGATTGGAACCGCTATATTTTTTTCTTAGATGCGGATACTTAAAAATGATGGCAAGAGCGGAAGAGGAAAGGAGCTGACAGTCCTGAGGTAATCGGACGTGGCTGAGCTATTGTCGCATATTGATTTATGTTGATCCCTTGACGCGTAAGCACGTGATTCAAATATAGGTGATGGTCAATCCGCTTTCAGAATCAAATGCTCGTGAAATCTCGTGGGCAACCGTGATCATCTCTTCCCAGCACCAGTCCCATCGCAGCTCCCAATCTTACCGCCTTCCCAGTTAGAACCAGTCTAAGCATATAGGAGCCGTGATAGTCAACCAAGGACCTACATCCCTAGAACTCAGCCGAAGACAAGTTGAGGACTTCACGCTCTAGCATGCTTGCAAGAACACTACTGCATGAACGCCTCTGAAGTGGCTGGGTCAGATAATCATTATGTTAAAGGACTATCCAGACATGAAAAACCGATGTATTATTGCCAGCAGAAACATGATTCTACTCCAGAATGATACTTCTGGGATGCAATGATGATTACTTGGTCAACTGTTGCTAGCGACTTGTTGCCGCTTCAAAGATTCAAGTTTAGTTAGAGCAGGATCTCTTCCTGATTAACTGCGATGATGACTGTACCCGAGCTAAGAACAAGGTGCTTCGTAAGGACTTCTTGTCGCACTTGAGGCTACCCCAGCTGAGAACACCCTGATTATGATTTATCTGTCTCTACGCACCAAAGACTCTTTTCTGTTATAAAGTGCCGTGTTAGGCGTAAGCGAAATCTCGTCACGTTGAATATCCCTAAGATGTCCAGCATATCTCCATCCTCCGAGCCCATCCAACTTCTGTTTTCCGAAAAAATGCTACTTCAGGGTGGTACTCTCGAAGCCGTCGCTTACGGCGTTGTGTTGACACTCTTCGGTCTCTGCATCAATACCATCCTCACACAGGGACCTCTTACTCGCCAGAATATTTCTATTCTGGTTTATATCGCATTTATGTTTGCTTTGAGCACGCTTGCCATTGCCGCAGAAGCACAAATCACACAGCTGAGTTTCATCGACAACCGCAATTCTCCTGGAGGGCCAGCAGTTTGGGAAGCGTCCCATTTATTCATCCCCATCGGTATCCTGAAAAACCTGTGTTTTATCTTAATAAATTGGGGCGCAGATGCAGTACTGGTGAGTGTGGTCACTTCCTTTATTTTTTTAGTTTAACTTACATGATCATCGGTGGGGAATTAAAAGGTGTGGCGTTGTTTTATAATTTACAAATTCACTCTCACTTCCCCGATCTTCATGACAATCCCATACACCCTCTTTATGGCATCTATCGGTGCGTATTTATATTCTGTATTATATGTTTGGATTTTGACAACATACTATATTAGTCATGGGTATATTCTTCTTGATCAACATATCAACTCCATCAACTTTGGTTTGGAGCAACACGTCCATGAATTATACACTTCCATACGGGATCATTGCTCTGGCTCTCTCAGCCAGCGTCACATTCATGATTGTCATTCGAATCTTGATTCATCGCCATCATGTTATACGAACTCTGGGAAGCGGATCAGGGAAGCCGTACAGCAGTATCGCAGCGATATTGATAGAATCTGCCACTCTGGAGATGGCGTTCAGTCTCGCTTTTCTTATTCCATACGCTCTGAACGATCCCTTTGCAAACGTTGCAGCACGCCCCTTGGACCAGGTACTTGTAAGGTATATTCATTTACTGATATAAACAAAGCAATTGAATGCGTCATCTGCTAGGTTATCGCGTCTTTCATGATTATCTATCGCGTTTTACAAGGAAAAGCCTGGTCCGGCACCCAGGCACCACGAAGTATCGACATAGAGACCGCAGGCGTCCCTCTTTCTGTTACTCAGTTCAGATTCTGCACCAACACTCATGTCACACAGTCCTTCGTTACAGAAGATCCAAATGCGTTGTCTGAATTTGCAGGAAAACCTAGTGAGCATTTTGTCTGGTAGAGTTTTTTATTGCTTCGATAAATATTTTCTTAATATACCCAATATACCCCGGAGTTATGGATTATCTTAATCCCCTATCCTTAGTTGTAATGTGCGAACAGACTCTCGATTCAACTCACAAAGCAACACCTTGGAAGGATTCTTATTAACCTTGGCGGGAACAAGCTACTTTATTTAGACGAAATACACCTAATTACAGCAGGTACTCGCAAATATCAGCAGATGGATGATAAATTCACTTCAGGAAAAGGAGTTGTAAAATCAAGGCACATTTGTTGAATGCTCTTCAACTCGTCGCCTAGTAGGCCTCGTCGTATTCTTCTGGAAGGAAATTAAAGTGCAGGAGATAGAAAGTATGATCACTGGCACTTAGGCATGTGGTAAATCATATAAATATCTTCTATGCTCAAAATCCCGGTCAGAAGTTCGGCTAGAAACGTCTCATTCGCGTTGATGTACGGCTTTACCATCATTAGCAAGTTGGTTACTATTTTGAGAAGATTATAGGGCACGTGTAATATCAGGAAGGTTCGAATCCTCGGACGAGTACACTTAATCACGGTCACCCTATCATCTCTTCGATAGGTCCAGTTTTCATTCCACCATGCACTGCCATTACTTCTGAATAGCCTCACCTCTGTTTCTTGAAGATACTCTCTAACTAAACTCTACATGCGAGGATCTTTGCCACCAAGCTATCTCTAGAACCCAGTTATTTCCTCGTGACCTAAGCTAGAAAAGCTAAGACTAAATGTAGCCCTTTCCGCCCAGGTGCTGCTATTTTCTCAGCCATATATCGCGTTAGTCTCTCAGTTGCCCTTGATATCCGGATCAGGTGTCTCTCCTATGGCACGATGTACTTACCTCGCTGTATTTCTTTTGCGAGATTCCATTTTATCAACCACCGCATGAACATGTTCGAAATAGAAGAGAACGAGTCACCATCCGTATAAAAGAACTGCATAAAAAGGACTTTACGAGAATCGCTTATCACTATCAGTCTCGTCTCTACCGAACGCACCATCAGGCGTACCCGGCGCTAGTATCATGTATTCGAATCTCATTCTCGCCACCGGCTTCGCTCTCGCATATGCTGGAGCATTAGCAACTGTAGATATATCCCTTTAAAATATGGAGGCCACTAACGCGATTCTAGGTTATTGAACCGGGACTTTATACGATAACCAGCGTGAACTCAAATAATTTGGTTAAGTCCTACGCATCCACTCCTAGTCCTCTTATTTCGGATGGAATTTCTTCAGACAGTCAACTTGGCATTGTAAGAAATTTTATAAAACATATTATCTGAGATCTAACTTCCGAATTTTTCAGTGGGAGTTGAGTAAGGCAGACCAAGGAGGGTACTCCTTTAAAAATATGGGTCTCG
Source organism: Nidula microcarpa (assembly GCA_036937055.1). Lineage (NCBI taxonomy): Eukaryota > Fungi > Basidiomycota > Agaricomycetes > Agaricales > Nidulariaceae > Nidula > Nidula microcarpa. The sequence continues at coordinate 9,938 of JASFDD010000208.1, read as the reverse complement.
GAGCATACCTGACCGGAAGGCTCCAACCAGTGAGCTATTTTTTTTTTTGAATATATTCAACTAAAGCCTTTACATGTTTTTGAGGGATACCAATACGTTATCGCCGATAGCAATGCTGCAAAAAGGACGACATTTGCAGTTCAGCCTGCAGGGGTGGACGAGTTTGTTGTACGACATAACATTTTTCATTGTCCGTGAATTTTTTTTCATGCACGTCTAGATAAAATTTATCAACGATGACAACCTATGGACCGTGCAGCCTGTAGGCCAGCCAGCAGACTATTATGTTGTGAGTGTTTTATTCTAATCTTACTCGTTGCATATGTGTTTTTCTAACAAATTTTACCAATCTAGGTTGGACTTGGACCCGCCAATGGAGATAGCACACAGCGCTTTCGCTTCTCAAATTATACAGGTCTTTGAAAAAAGCATGTATCAGCGATACTGGGATATCCTGTACTTTCTTCTGAAATATTTCTGAGAAAAAACTGCCTTGTCTTCGTACCAAGAGATAACATTCTCGTAAGTTGCATACGGCTGCTCGCAATAGACAGCTTCCATCCACACTCCACTGGAAAATGGCGCTGTGATTGCAGAGCCGCCCAGTTATGGTGTTGCGATTTTGTGGGGCCGCCCCACTGCATGTCATTTATTTTTCTGGCAGCGTTTCCAGAGTGCTCAGGACGACACATTCTCTTTCTCGCTACATTGCCAACATATAGGCACTTTTCACAAAATTTAGAGACATGGTAGTATGTATAAATTTAAATATTGTGAGAATGTTTGAGAATGTATCAAAGGGTGAGATATGGCGAAAATATATTCGCAACTCAATTCCAACGCTATTTTTGGCGGAGCATGGATCGCAATCTGTCTAATGCCGAGTAGATGCCGAACCCGTCAACGAATGCCGTAGGCAAATAAGCATAAACGTTCATTTTGGAAGAAACTTTGCTGCCACTTTAACCGCAGTTCATTCCTCTCTCTCAGTTTAATATCCATCGATATCTCTTTACTATTGGAATGCAACATCACAGTTCTGAAATTCATGTGCTAAAAGTCTGTTCTTGAAATCTTTAAGGATCGATCTCTTTACCTTGCGCCATTCATCGCACCCAGCGGCCGGGTCCATAGTCAATGAGTTGGTTCACTATGTATAGGCGCCCCATCAAATACACAACTGGCCCCTTGAAGCTCTTGAAGCTTGTAGTCTCGTCCCAGACGTTGTGCTTGTTCAGAATGGTCTCAAGTTAGTCTCAAGTACCCAATGATTCACCGTAAATACCTCGCGCGCTCGAATGCTTGATAGAACCACCCTCAACTACCGCCCAGGCATTCTAAATTACTAATCATCACCGGCGACTGGGACGTCTACAGCTCAAATCCACGATCTTGGGGAACTCATGCGCGGAACCCAACTCAACTCTTTCACCGGTACTTCATCAATGGCTCCTCCTTCTTTTAGCACGCGGATGATCCTTTCGGCGATGGTCCAAGCTTCTGCGTACGAATCTCTCCGAGGTGCTCGCCTCTCCTTTGTGCAACTTGCTTTCTCTGGAATGACGGCTTTCTTTCAGTTCAATCTTAGGTCATTAGGCGTCATTCCCGCTGTTGTTGCGTCCGCACAAGTTCTACTTTTCAGACCATCAAGTCAGGCGACCGGCCTACTACAGCCTTCGACAATGGTGGCCCGCCGATGTCGTCACCGGATTATTTATGCCCCTGAACTCCATTCCGCCAGTCGCAGATGCCTCTATCGACCTCGGTTCCTAACCGATCTACAGGCATATGTTCTATACTTATCACTCCCCACCAGTGTTGATTCAGATGTCTTTGATTGCTTTATCGGCGAAGGCTCTCTCCGCATATATCAAATTGTACTCATCCCCTTCAATTCACAGAGACGGAAAGGTGGAAGGGCACTTTCATTCTGCAATATCCCCACTGCTCCTCGGAATCTGGTCTACTGGCTCGTAAGCTGTCTCGTAGATACACCGTCCATTGACAAAAGCCAACTTCTGAATAGAGAAGCAACATCTAAATGCTGCCATCTCTGTCGTCTAGACCTTAATTTAGCGGACGTGCAGTATCCTTTCTGCATTTTATATCTCTCGGCCTGTCTGCACGGCATGGGACTGCGTCGCCAGATCTCCACCTGGGAACAGGCAGACCTATATTTCCGGACCCACCTTCACTCCGTTATGCCCTCTAGAGTAAGGAAGACCTACTCCTTTGACCACTCTCTTCTCTTTCATGAGCAAGCATACGTTCATTTCCGAACTTCTTCCTCATTCGCAATGCATCACCACCACCATCAACTCCTTCAAGGTGCATAGCCTATGAACGCTGTCGTCCGTCGTCTGTCGTTCAAAGCTCTACTGCGGCGCGCACTGACCCTACCTCAACGTCAAGTGAGGAGCATTCGTCGCTCGAGCGACTTCGAAGCGGTAGTTTGCTATTCCATGGGTGCATGATATTACGTTTCTCCTTCTCCCGTGCAGGTATACCCGGACTTGAACAGTCAAATGAACACCCTCATGAGGCCAGTGAAGTGATGAACCTCTTCTCTGCCGTGCGACCCAAAAGCAATCGGGGCGCTGCAGAGCGCACTTAGGACGCAGCCGACCTGGGGCACCGGTGTTTATGTTCCATTTATCCTGTAGCGGTGGCGACGGAGCCTCGGGGTGTCCTACTTCATGTGACAACGCCGTGTTTCGTCGCGGTGTGCTTGACGCGGTTGTGGTTATGGTTATAGATGGCAAATGGTCCAGAGGAGAGGAGCATAAAATCTACCTCGATGGTCGAAGGGAAACCCCATCCACAACTATTCTCACTCCCCAAGTGAACAACAGAACCAACAACCAACAACTTCAACGCTACTTCCAAGTAACAAATCAGAAATGAATCGTGTAAGCCCCTACAGCACATCATAGATGCTATCCACTTACTTGCGCACGTCTTCCATCCCCCTCCCCTCTGTCCGCAGGATCTCGAGGAAGGCATCTACACGATCATGTCGGTCCCCGACGGCAAGGAGCTGCGCGCATACGGTGCGTTCCTTCAGATCTATGCGGAAAACAAGGGACCCCTTGTCCCATACGGTTATGTGCGCTTGCTTCCTCATTGCAGAGTGTAAACCTGAGTCGCTAATTGTGTGTCCTCCAGTGGCGCCTCACCTTCGCGGACGACGGAGGGTATACGATTGAGAACGAGGGGTTGCACTTGGCGGTCACCGCCGCTCGTCAACTCGTGGGTATTTTCTGGATTAGATGGCTCTCTTTGAATTCTCACCGCCACTCGGATGATGGTTTCTTTCTAGGACGCGCCCGTCATCGTCGGTGACAAAGGGGTTAAGGGGACTACGTTCGCTATTGAGAAGGCTGGTTTTAACGAGTTCATCGTGAGTGATTCTTTCCCTGCGTTACGTTGGACTAGAAAATGGTTATTGAAGACTGATCTGCACAGGTGAAGCACCTGTATGACGACCTGGAGTGGGCCATGGAGGCCTTGGAGGGTCCTGAAATCCCTGCTGGGTTCGCCAAGGTGAGATTCTCATCCAGTTGGCCGAGTCTGCATCTGGGTACTGATGCTCTCATGATTCTAATTTCAGGTCAAGCTTAGTACCTCTGGAGGCACCTCTGAGCACTTCACCTTCAAGAAGATGCACTGAATTATGATCGGTCGACAGTCGGTCAATTGAATGAGTCGTGATTTTCCAGAGTCGTGTACAGTTTGTTCGTGAGTGTAGCCGTTGAAGATGAATACAGTGATTTCGGTGATGAGTGTTACGGATCCCTGTCCCCAAGAGCCGTGAGATGTCCGAGCAGGGGTAGAAATAGACTGGTCTGAGAGTGTTAGCAAGTGCGAGCGCGTAAGAAGCCGACGAGCACGCAGAGCCAAATGGGGCAATCAATGAACATTTGAGACAAGACGGCCATAGCTGGATGATCTCGCGACTGACTTGTCCCACCAGCAGCCCCTCATGGCCTCTCTCTCTTTTTCCTCGCCCTCATTACTCATAGCATTCTTCTCTGGCCATTCTGCCTAAATCTCGCATCAACTGAGTTGTTCCCAAATTATCCCAGGCAGCCCAGAGTTATAACTTCCCGGGACACGTCGACGCCCATCTCTCAGCGCTTCGCTAAACGGATCCTGCTTACCGTGGCTTAGCAACCCCCGAGGACCAGACGCACAACCTAATATACATATACATTAACCTTACGCTGTCGAGCGCGCGCAACTTATCGCACCACCCCCACTATGCCCACCGCCACTTCGACGCACACAGCGTCACTCGTGCCATCACGACGAGCAGAAGCCCTCAAATCGCCCAACCCCAGCCAGCGACACCTCTTCCTCAACAAACCTTCCGCCCCGAGCACTAACGGCAGCCGCGTCAACCTGCACGTTGTCGCCTCCACACCGCCCACGCCTACGGGCCTGCGCGCGCAGATAAACCACCTCCGCCCCAAGCATGCCTACTTCCGCGCCCGCGTGCAAATCCACCAGATATCGAGCGTGCCGTTCGTGAGCGGGGAGTTTGGTGTGAAGTGGAGATTCAAGAACGTTGTGCAGAACCTGCCGGGATCGAAGCAGGGTCTGCTGGGGCGCGTGAAGAGCCGTTCGAAGAGGGGAACGAGGAGCGAACGGGATGCAGACCACGCTTTTGCGCAGAGCGAGTTTGGGATGCTCAGCATGCCCGATGCGATCTCGTCCCGCACGGTATCTACTAGTGGTATCTCTGGAAAGCCCCCCATAGTCTCCTTGAATACCTACCCGCCCGCCACCATCTCCCACTCGCATTCCCATACACGCCAGGACTCCCTCGACTCTACCCCACCATCCCTCTATGCCTCCACGAACGCCAATTCCTCCCGCATCACCCTCTCGAATCAGACCATTGGCTCTTCCTCTAACGCCATCACTCCCGCCACTCCCGCACGCGGGCACACGCCCTTCCTCCCCCTGAAGGAGCACTCTATCACCTGGGCGCAGACTCTCGATACCGTACTCAAGCTCGATATCGAGCGGGACTCCGCATCCCTCCAGCCAGCCCCACTCAAACTTGTCGTCATGCAGCGTGTTGATCCAGATGATCCCCCGCAGAACCCACGCCTGGGCGCCGTCTACCTCAACCTTGCTGAGTACGTCAACCAGGGAACAGTCGAAAGGCGCTACCTCCTCCGCGAGAGCAAAACGAACGCCACACTCAAGGTACGCTATTCTTATCGCTCATTATTTAACTTTTCCATGTAGTGATTCCCCCTCATCTAGCTCACCGTAGAGCTCACCCACGTGGGCGGTGAGACGACGTACATCCCCCCGCCCCTCCCGAAGGGCGAGATCCTCACCGGCATCGCCAACTTCCTCGAGAGTGAGGCCTACCGCAAACGCCCGCGCGCCCTCGACCTCTACGGGCCCTATCGCGACCAGCAAGAGCTCGAGATGGACCTCCTCGGTGCGCCCCGCCGCCGGGCTGCCCGGTCCCGCTCGCGCGCGCGGGGTAGTGACTCCGACGAGTCCGACAGCCTAGAGAACGGCGCTGCCCATTCAGACTCGGATGACAGTGACGACGAAGGGGTGGAGAACGAGGGCGTCGTGTTCGACGTGGCTCGCCTGCCTGTTGCATATGGGCCGAAGACGACAGAGACGCTCATCGAGGCGATCTTCAACCCTGTCCGGACGACCGAAAAGCGGCGAGAGAGCCCGTTCACGTATTATGTGCCCCCGCGCGCCGCGGACTGGGATAAGACGGTGCGCAGTGGCGGGATTGGGATGCCTCTCCGCGGGAGCGTGACGCCGCGTCTAGGGAATGGCGTTGGGGAGGTGCAGACCCCCAAAGGTCCTGCTGCGAATGGCACCGTGCAACCACAGAGGCACCCGAGCACGAGCACCACGTCGGAGTCGGTGTATAGTGCGGAGAGCGTGAGCAGCAGCAGCGCGGCAAGTGTGCGCACGATGTCGTCATCGTCGCGTGGTCACGGAGGGAGTTCGGCTGGACATGCGCGGCATGCGAGCGGCGGGAATGGGGGTGGGGAGAAGGAGAAAGAGGAGCTGGGCGTGAAGGGGTGGTGGAAGAAGATGGCTAGCTCGCGCCCAGGGACGCCGACAGGGAAGTGATCGTCTCCTTCCTTTGTTCCTGGTGCAAAAACGATGAAGATGAACAAAGACTTCCTACATCTGCCCGCCATCCTCTACAGACATACACGCGCGTTACAGGCTACGCTAGCCGAGCACATCCTCATGCGATACACGATACACAACCTCCGACCATCCAAAATCGACCAACCTTATATCAGCTCTAGATAATGATCCTCGTAAATACTTTTCTTTCTGTGCTTCTCTTTCACCGTTTTTCTTTCTCATTCGCTTTCGCATCCAATGCCCGTCGTCCCTTTCTTGCTTAGAGCTGTTGGATACGATTCTCCAGCCGGTCTCATCGACATAAATTATTACTCTTCCTTTTCTTTTTGTCTATCGTTATCTGTTTACGACCCTTTGACGACTTATATTATAACTCACTCGCTGATTCATGATCCTACTTAGTGGTACACATATTGATTGCAACCTTACGCTGCTGTTGGTTTTGGTTTTGGTTTGGGCTTGGCTACTTGTAGACTATTACACTAATGAAATACCTATTGCTTCGGCTGCATACTTACTACACGTCCCCAAACCACCATACAAGAGAAGAAATGAAACTGAGCCATGCCATACATATGAATTACCCTCACAGCTTAGATCCGGAAGCTTTCGCAGCCTGCAGTGCTTTGTCGACAATTTCCCCCATCGCGATCACCGCCTCTTCCTCCAGCGTCCTTCCAACGAGTTGCAGGGAAATGGGCGCATTCTTGAATCTGTCTGCGGTATCTATGGAGATGAAGTATGTAGGTGAGCTCGAACTGTGAAAGAGCGAAGCCGTGAGCAGACGAAAAGACCTACAAAGCTCGTAGTTCGCCTTGTCAAACTCGCCATAAAAGTCATGCGCCGGTTGTGGCTTATCTAAGTTTTGATCGACTTTGGAGACGGGTATAACGAGCGCAGGATAGTCGAGGACGTTCCATATCATAGTATAGTTCGCATATCTGCATGTGACACAGCTATTAGTGGCTGCTTTAGTATGAGAATAGCTAGAGGAACGCACTTGTTTAGTCCATGGGGTGGTGCAACATATGAAGCTGCAGGACATAAGATTGCGTCTACGGGCCGTCCAGTGCCCGTCAGCTCGACACTAGCCTGCCAGTAATCTGTGTACTCTTGGCGCAAATCTCGCTTCTGCTTCTGGATTTGCCAGAGCTGATATGCAGAAACGCCTTCCGGCGGGGGACGGAACGAGGCAGCGGGCTCGGAAGCTGCGTTGGGATTATCGATCTCCAGACCCATCGTAGTGATGACGGGTTCTCCGGAGGGGGCAGTAGTTACTTGGTAATCTTCCGATGCACCGGCGCCCCAGATTCCTCGCTACAGCGGATATGATGAAAGGAAAGAGGCTGGGATCAGGAAGGAAGATAGCTTACGGCGACTTCGTAGATCTCTGCATGCTTCAAAGGCTTCCAGTCAATCACTGGATGGTCTCAGGATCAGCGGACAAATAGACTCTCAGGGGCATTCGACATACCTTTGTGCCCAGCAATCA